>VKKT01001067.1:212563-223291 GCA_008038995.1 Haliotis laevigata
ATGCAACTGTGCCACCACCACATGTATGCAACCGTGACAGTACTACAAGTATGCAACTGTGACACTACTACATGAATGCAACTGTGACACCACCACATGTATGCAACTCTGACAGTACTACAAGTATGCAACTGTGGCACAAACTGCAGGTATGCAACTGTGGCATGGTATCAAATGTGAAAGTACGTGATGCCTTGAACTTAGACAGTAGTACATCTATTCAACTGTGGCAATACTTCATGATATCAACTGTGAGAATACTACAGGTATGCATCCGTGACGCTACCACATGTATGCACCTGTGACTTACTACATCTATATAACTGTGACACAAACTACAGGTATGCAACTGTGGCACTACCACAGGTATGCAGCTGTGATTTACTACAATTATGCAACTGTGACACTACCACATAAATGCAACTGTGACACCACCACATGAATGCAACTGTAACACTACCACATGAATGCGCCTGTGACACTACCACGTGTATGCACCTGTGACAGTACTAAAGGTATGTAACTGTGTCACTACCACATGTATGCACCTGTGACAGTACTACGGCTATGCAACTGTGTCACTACCACATGTATGCACCTCTAACAGTACTACGTGTATGCACCTGTGACAGTACTACGTGTATGAAACTGTAACACTACCACATGAATGCACCTGTGACAGTATTACGGGTATGCGACTGTGTCACTACCACATGTATGCACCTGTAACAGTACTACGTGTATGCACCTGTGACAGTACTACGGGTATGCGACTGTGTCACTACCACGTGTGTTCACCTGTGACAGTACTACGGGTATGAAGCTGTAACACTACCACATGAATGCACTTGTGACACTACCACGTGTGTTCACCTGTGACACTACCACGTGTGTTCACCTGTGACACTACCACGTGTGTTCACCTGTGACAGTACTACGGGTATGCACCTGTGACAGTACTACGGGTATGAAACTGTAACACTACCACATGAATGCACCTGTGACACTACCACGTGTGTTCATCTGTGTCACTACCACGTGTGTTCACCTTTGACAGTACTACGGGTATGCACCTGTGACAGTACTACGGGTATGCACCTGTGACAGTACTACGGGTATGAAACTGTAACACTACCACATGAATGCACCTGTGACACTACCACGTGTGTTCACCTGTGTCACTACCACGTGTGTTCACCTTTGACACTACCACATGTATGCACCTGTGACTTACTTACTCCATGTATATAACTGTGACACAAACTACATGTATGCAACTGTGGCACCACCACAGGTATGCAGCTGTGATTTACTACAATTATGCAACTGTGACACTACCACATGAATGCAACTCTGTCACCACCATATGAATGCAACTGTAACACTGCCACATGAATGCACCTATGACACTACCACGTGTATGCACCTGTGACAGTACTACGGTTATGTAACTGTGTCACTACCATATGTATGCACCTGTGACAGTACTACGTGTATGCACCTGTGACAGTACTACGGGTATGCACCTGTAACAGTACTACGTGTATGAAACTGTAACCCTACCACATGAATGCACCTGTGACACTACCACGTGTGTTCACCTGTGACACTACCACGTGTGTTCACCTGTGACAGTACTACGGGTATGAACCTGTGATAGTTCTACGGGTATGAAACTTTAACACTACCACATGAATGCACCTGTGACACTACCACGTGTGTTCACCTGTGTCACTACCACGTGTGTTCACCTGTGACAGTACTACGGGTATGCACCTGTGACAGTACTACGGGTATGAAACTGTAACACTACCACATGAATGCACCTGTGACACTACCACATGTATGCACCTGTGACAGTACTACGGGTATGCATCTGTGTCACTACCACATGAATGCACCTGTGACACTACGAGGTGTGTTCACCTGTGACACTACCACGTGTATGCACCTGTGACAGTACTAGATGTATGAAACTGTGACAGTACTACGAGTATGCAATTGTGACACTACCACATGTATGCACCTGTGACAATACTACATGATATCAAATGTGACAGTACTACATGTATGTATTTCTTGATATATTCATCACAAACAGGTTTAATAATTATCGCATTTTTGAATCGCGATTACATTGTATTTCTCTGATACTTTTTTCGTTTGGACCCCGCGGTACCCGTAAACATCACATGCTAACAAGACTACGACAAATATGTTAATGCCGACAATTAAAGCTGAAATACCACGATTAACGAGGTTTCTTTGAATGTTATAGAGTTGCTAGTTCTCCAATTATGTTATTCCTTGCCATTTCTGGGTGGTGAATCAACGATGGTGAATAAAATTTGCTGTTCACATTTGCAGATCCTTGGAAAGTATAAGAAAAGCGGGACTTAACTCTAATCCCTATTAACATTACATTTAGCGTGTATATTGTTAGAGGAGCAGTCGATCTGAAAGGCCACATTGTCCATATACTCATAATTATCATCAAAATATAATTATATTATTATGTTATTGTACCTTTGGAATAGATACATTGGACTGATATTACCTATCTATTACCTAAACAAACAAATATTGGATCAAAATAGTTCAAAATAGGACAATTTAATATGTTTCAGCAAGACGCACACCAAAGACACTTTATAATTTTGCATGTTTAATTACGATTATACTACGCACACCTCACTTTCATCCTTCAAAGATGATCCTTGTACATGACATTCGTCTTTTGGTGATGAAATTGTTCTCAGCCTCTTCATATCAATTTGTTTTCAGTGTCCTTCAAGATAGGTTTATAATGAGCTCGATAAAGATAAATAATTGCCCCCTTCTTAAATTCGCGTATGATGAACGTCCTTCTTGTTTGATTTTTTCGCTCAGAAAAGACTGAATGCTAAAACACGATCAACGGAAAATAGACATCCTTGCCTGTTTCGTGCCTAGAGGTATCGATCTTAATAATGTGTCTGGTCCATTAGGCAGGGGCAGAATAATTAATTCACTTCTGTCAGAAACATCCCAAAAGTTCACGTTTGAAAGGATATCATCCTTCTTGAGAAACATTAAAGTTTTGGTTGTCAGTGATAAACCCTCCCCTGCGAGAGGAGTCTATCACGGCGTATTCCAAGGCCTGTATGCATATTTGAGAACCTTACTAGAATGACCTAATGCCTCAGGACATGCTTTGCTTATTTGGGTACTGGAGGATGTTTCCATAATATATACATGAAAACGTTGCCGCATCTACCAATACGTGTAGCTAAGCTACACATGCATTGCAATAGCATTATGAATACGTGTTTGATAACATAATTGTGTAATGCAATTTGACTGAATAATTTTCTGTTGCAATTTAATTACCTTCTACTGCATTCAAAGTTTTACATAATGAATAAATACAATTCAGTTCAGCAATGGAAACATCGACATTAAACAACATAGTCACATAAGATAGAATAATTTTACCAGAAAATATCTGTTCGGTATATGAGAGACACCCACTGCGATATGGCTGCAATAATGTCGATGCGATATACAATTACAACTCACCTGAAGTAGATTTAACCAATATATAATTACAACTCACCTGAAGGAGAATTAACCAAAGTTCTCAATGTCAGTTAATGTCAAGAAAGCAATTTGAAGATGTTTACGAGATTGCCAAACTTTTCAAGATGCAGGTAAACTCTCAAGTGACTGGAATCTGAAACAGATAAAGGCAATATTAAATGCATTTGTAGATCCAAATCCCCCGAAGACAGTGACATTAGCAGCAATGTATCAACATGGACATTACCAAAGTGGAAAGTTTTCTAACTGGCTTTTCTCCTACCTTGACACGCCGGAGCAGGGTTCAAAGTAGTGTCATCCGAAACTAGGTGTATACATTCTTTAAGTGGCATTTAGAAGCTGTTATGACGAAGAAGAACAATATTTATGGATTGAAAACCTCTTTATTGCTTGGATGCAATACAATGCATCTATTGCAGTTGTTCTTCTTTAAACTAGGTGTAGCTTTCTGCTATATTTCAACACATACGTTTCGTTTATATCGCTATGACGATAATGGAAATATTGATATATTATACACAGGCTAATGTTGGATATCAACTCATCGCTCGTAGCAGCGTCTTGACCATTACAACCTTTCATCCGTTTCTCCCGTAGCCTTATCTTCCCTTATAGTCCAGTGGGCAATATGTTCGGGCCATGCACAGTGCCAATGCACGTGAACACAAGTGAAGTAATGACCTATTTCGTTTGTGTTTTTATCTTCACAATTTACCGATATGGCAATGGAATTTCTGATGAATGATACGTTCGATCAACCAAACTGACGGTGTCATTTATCCACTGTAGCTTCTACCGATATCCATATATCCATTAACTATATTTGCATAAATAGTTTCCGGATTATATTAATGTTGTTATGTATACAAAAGTGCTTGTTTTGTGTTTGTTACAATTGTTGTATGTTATATGCGTTACATATAAGTTCAGCCCAAGGCAATTGGCATCTTGAGGCATCTCATTGTCCATAAGGTTCTTTATTCCAATTGAATACAGCAAAATTTACGTAAAGAAAAAGCAGTGTATTCCGATTTCTACGGTTCAAGTTTTCGATAGTCAGCATATCAAGCATAACGGTATCCTCAAATTGTCATTCAAATCTTGATATGGAAAACTGTTTAACTCCAGCTTATAAATAATTTGAAGTTAATTCATCCAAATCCCATATATTGAAAAGTCAAGAAGAAAGACCTAACATGGTTACTTAAAACGTACTTTCTGATTTTCTTTCGTCAGAATATGTACAGTCTTACTATTGTCCAGCCTTACTATTGTCCAGCCTTATGTAAATAAGTTGTTTTATTGAAAACAATCATTTGTTGACGCATGAATACATTATTTATACATTTTGTTGAATATGTATATGATTCTTTTGAAATAGCATAATAATATTTTATAAAGTGACACGTAATACTTAATAGAGTCCTTGTTCAAATGTTTTAAACGTTCATTCCGCACTTCCCTCTGTACTGTATATGCTGTGGCCGTGACCTCTTGACAGTGTAGGTCAAGGGCGTGGCCCTCTGTAGACTGTATGTATCTTGTTTCAGATGGACAGAACCTCACCCCCAGTTTTGACGTCCCCTTCATGAACGTCACCGTGAGAGAGGGAATGACTGCAATTTTACCATGCTCAGTTAAAAATCTTGGCAAACACCAGGTAAGCAAAATAACAATTACAATAATTAAATGGATGGTATTTTACACCGCAATCAGCGACTTAAGTGTTTACCTATAAATTATTAAATTTGGACCAACCAAACAATTGATGATAACAAAGGACGTCTTCTGAACCTTAACGAACTCAATTTACCATGTCTTTAAATATCCCGGGCAACATCTCATTTAAATATCATCACCCATCCTATAAGTATTAATTTAAGTCAACCTCTGCACTATTGATATCGTTTTTGTTTGCTGAAATTGAAATTCGAATAACGTTAACGGTGAAACCCCAAATGAATTAGTGTTCAACCAAATATCGCCATTATCAGGCTAGCGATGATAGCCTAGTTTCTGTTGACATTTCCGAGAGTAAATGTTCTAAAGGAAAGCCATTTTAAACCAGTTTGCGAGGGAAGCGCCGTGCGCTTTTATTGCTTGGGCAGTTACATTGAGGATCAATGCCGAAGCGTTGTTATCTGGGTAGAAGCCATACATTTAACTTGCCTCTGACGGAGAGAATTCAACCTGACGGTGGGTGGTAAGAGGTCTAGAACCGCCGGGATCGCGTGACTGAGCTGGGTAAAGTGTTGAGTCACTGGTCGACCAGCATTTTGGAATCATACTCCTCGCCATCCTAGAATACAAGTGTATCATTGTACTGAAGCACTGCGCGGACTTAAACACTGGGATGAAATGAACAGTAAAGAAATATACAACCCTGAGAGCATATCGGATTCAGTTTGGTATATTCTTTACTCATGCATCCGTTGAATATCAAGTTGTACGATCCGTATCATTCAATAAGTTGATATTTAACTCAGTAGAATTGTAACAGTTGGAATGTTCACATCCGGATTCATTGGAGGCACCTGTTCCCTTAACTCTGCATTTCTGTAAGGTCAATTTACTATCGAACACATAATCATACTGATATGGAAGAGAAATTCGTCATATCTATTTTATTTTTATCATTTTTATTACCATTTAAATGATAATGATAAGCAAACGTAAATGGGATGTGTTTACAAGATTATCGCATAATGCAGTTGTTATGAATTTTATCATCGTCATTCGTTATTTCTTAATGTTGTTAGAATGTTGTAACAAATTTAGTTCTTAAAAATATTTTATGGCAGACATGTGGAAAAAATGTCAAATTTGACCCTCAGTAACAAAAAGGATGTCAGATTCCTTATGGTTCTGTTTTGTCGTTTCTATTTTATTCGCTATATTGATATACGAAGCTACTCCTTACTATGTTTGTACATATATATTTGTTTAATTATATATTGCATATTATCTCCATTCAAGTATGATTATAATCCTCGATTCCTTTCAATGGGACCCGTGAAGATCCGGTTTGAATTGGTCTTCAGTAACCCATGCTTGTCGTAAGAGGCGAATAACGGGATCTGGTGGTCAGGCCTGATGACTTGGTTGACACATGTCATCATATTGCGATTGCGAAGATCGATGCTCATGATGTTGATCACTGGATTGTCTGGTCCAGACTCGAATATTTACAGATATATCTTTACACATAGCTACAATATTGCTTAGTGCGGCATCATACAACCAACCATCCCTTCAATGGCTTCATTTCATTTCGTAAATGACGTTACGACCCCCTTCTCTCTCTCACACACACGCACACTCCTCCACGCACGCACGCACGCACGGGCGCGCGCGCTCGTGACAGTGAGTTGATTGGACAGCTATTTTAGTGCTGTTCAAATCGTGCTCCATACAACGGTATGTTGGCGATTTAGTCGATAACATTTATCATAATAGTACGGACATATAACATACTGATTAACTGGTGATGATTGATCCCTCGTGTTGTACTCTTTATACCGGTAATATGGAATCCAACTGACCAATGACTGATGTTCTTGCTACAAAGGTGATATGGACCGACCAGTGGTCAACGCTGCTGACCTTTGAGGACCGCCGCATCATAGACGATGAGCGCCTGAGTGTGGAGCGTCCGTACACCAGAGACTGGAACCTTCATATCCGCGCGGCCAAACACAGCGACCAGGGAGGGTACAACTGCCAGATCAACACAACGCCGGTCAAAATTAAAACCGTTCATCTCAGAGTTCAAGGTTTGTCTGAGCGACCGTCTATATTTCAGAACATGAACGTTATACGAGATTTTAGTGTCTTGATATTATGGTTGCAAAAATACATAATGTTGTATGATACTGGAAAATAATATGATCTTTTCATGAATATCATATAACATCATTCTTGTATCGAGTTTCCTTAAACACAAATAAGCTCACCTTCACCATCATGGTTATGATGATGAATATCTTGTTTAAGCCAGTTTGTTGACAGATGTACTTTCAGGCTCCAGGTTTCTCACCGATAATTCGAGCCTGTGTATATCTTGTGAGTAAGTGGAGTGAGTGTTTGATTTGTGTGTTGTTTAACGCCCCATTCACCAATATTCAACTATATGACAGCGGTTGCTAATCCAGTGATCAACATCATGAACATCGTTCTACGTAGTTGGGATACAGTGGCAGGAGCCAACATGGTCAGCGAGCCTTACAACTCGAGTGAGTGAGCGAGTGAGTGAGTTTTAGATTTACGCCACACTCAGCAATATTCCAGATATATGGCGGCGGTATGTAAATATTCGAGTCTGGACCTGACAACGCAGTGATCAACAGCGTGGGTATCGATCTACGCAATTGGGAACCGGTGAATGTTTCAAGCAAGTCAGCGAGCCTGACTCCCGTCCCGTTAGTCGCATCTTACGACAAGCATGGGTTACTGAAGATCCATTCTAACCCGGATCTTCACGGGTCTGGTAATCTGGAGGTTGAAGCGTTCACTTATCATGCTGCAGCTTGGGCTCATTCCCCTCTTCGGTACAAAGTCCGGTACACCGCCATGATATCGCCGGAATATTTCGTTGTGAAGCCGAAGCCACCATCGACATACACAGCTGTTTTGTTGAAACATTTATTATACTGCAAATCAACTACTTATTCACGAAGGACATATTTTTTACCAAGAACTGAAACAAGACACATCGTTGTTAAATAATTGCCTCATCTTTTCAAGATGACATTTATATGATTGTCCTTGGAAACAAGTTAGATAGGAAAAAACGGTCCTATATTTAGAACCATACGTGTATATTTTGTCAATCCCACACATTGTTTCTTGTCGGCACATGTCCTTCTCGAGCCCATACATATTAATGGTTAAATCTGCATTTGCATCTCTTATAGCTGTACACATACATACAAACGCACGGACCAACAGCAACACACTCATGCATGCGTACAAACAGATGAGACAGACAGACAAAGGTAGACAGACACATATACACAATCAGATGCTTTAAAGATACCTTGGCCTGTCAACGTCCTGTGTTCCCGTAGTTGTAGATACTTGATGTCTACTTGTCACACAGCAGCTAATGAATGGTGAATGATTGACCTTAAGAAATACTTCAAAATGGTACCTGTAAACCATTACCATTCATATTTTCACTGACTGGATGAAAATCATGAAACACAGAACGTGTCAGCAATTTCCTTCAGTACAGGAAAAGGGGGATTTATGGATGTCAACTTCTGTATGTGAGGAGCAGAAATAGTTGAGGAGAAGAAATACCAGTCCGTTGAACACCATTACATGGTAGTATTAACATTTCAGAACGTCAAAATAGAAGTATAGTTTTGAAAAAATCAGCTGGCATACCAGTATAAGGCGATTTTGTCAAAGCTCAGATTCAGTTCTATTCAGAACCCATAAATGATTGTTTATCAAGAGTGTTGCCGATTGATGCATCAGATATCGATAGTAGCATAACAATCGGTATTTTCTTCAGCATAGGAATTAATCCCAATAGAGATGTATGCAGTCCTTGGGTGAGAAATTTGAGACCATAAAAGTTTAATGTGCCAGTTACAGAATGCTTCTTGTATGTGTCAACACAAAGGAAACATTCAAAGTCGTTTAATGCTTCCATGCTAATATGTATTGCTCTCTGTCTAATTTACTGCTTCTGGAATGGAATGCACAGTACCGCGGACGAAGGGGCGGTAGTACTTCCGGTCATACCTGGTCTTAAAGTAGCCTCCCCTTAGATGATCTAACATTGTTCGACGACATTATCAGTTTTGTGCTAATTCAGCTATAATAGACACCACGTAGGAGTGAACGAGGTAGATAAGCTCCTTTAGTAGTTTAATCAACCCCGAAGCCATCTTTCCACACTAATCGTTGTTTGGTGTCAGAATTTCATTTGTATTGTTGTATGTAACATTTCTGTGGAGACAAATAGAAAGTGGCAAAGGTGAAGACTACACTTCAAACGATGTGTGTTCTTTAGCCACAAGTTTCACGAGAAATGTATCATGAGTATGGTAATGTATACACACATGTAGACATTCCCCCCAGCAATCGTGTTAAAGGGGATTTTAACTTGGTTCGACTCCCTCATGGGTACACTGTGTCCTTTTGTATTCTTTCCCGTCATGACCTTGCTGGCATACAATCGACTTAAAATCACACTCGTTCAATATCATCATTACTGGAGAAACCATTCGAACTTTCACAAACAATTTTGATTGCTCATATAAATATATTACGAAAACAATATTCAAAGATAACAAGTATAGGATCGCTATATAATCTCCATTTCAAATTTGAATATTTTATCACTTTAACGTTTGTGTGATTTTTTGTACTAAAGCAAACAACAAAATATTGCATATATCAATAATATCAACACTCATATTGAGGCTTAAGGTGTCCCCGCGGTGCTGTTTCAGCGACTACTTTACTTTTCTGGACAGATGTAAAAACTATATACATATCATCTTGATGTTTATGACTGTCTAAAGGCGTGTCCTGTGACTTCATATTGCTAACATTTCTTAATGTACCTTGTGCCGTTCAACAGTCAAGTGGCTAGACACCGCCATCTGATAGCGGGAGCCATTGTCCAAAAATATTACTAGGTTGTATAAAGAATGTCTTTCATTGTTGGTTTTCTTCACAAGAAAATGGACCCCTGGGGCCTTTGAGAAGATAAAGAAGACTTTCCTCATGAAAAATTCAGAGCAATGACGTGCTTATCTACAGTTAATGTGACATTTATCGGGGATACCGTTTGGAGAACTGAACCGTCATATTTTAAGATGAAGGGTTAATGTTTGTCATTTCTAACACCTTGATCAACATTGACTACGCCATTAAATCATCGGTATACAAAGTAGCGTATGTAATAAACTATCAGATAACGAGGAGGCCCTCGTGTATATTAGTTATAATCATATATGTAATAGGTAGTTTAAAAGCTAGATTTAGTTTTTATGCTGTTTGATAATAATTTTTCTTCATTGTAATTAATTTGGTTATGCATTTCAATTATAACTGACATTATGTAGACTTTTCAAATCAGAACTCAACTTTGTATGAATCCCTACATGAAATTGTTTTTCGTGTCATTAAGTC
>VKKT01001068.1:36648-47135 GCA_008038995.1 Haliotis laevigata
GACAAAATAATAAACGTTATCAAATCATTACTATGGCGACCTGAGACATTGATTAATATGATGCTTATAATAGCGTCTTTGGTATCTACATCAAATGTCAGAGACTGGACTATTGTCGTACAATATTTAAAAATAGGGAGTTTGTTTTCTGTCAAAGGTATAGCAAAAAGACGTTTCCCCCATCCCTTTTTTC
Organism: Haliotis laevigata; assembly: GCA_008038995.1. NCBI lineage: Eukaryota > Metazoa > Mollusca > Gastropoda > Lepetellida > Haliotidae > Haliotis > Haliotis laevigata. Next base: position 36,842 of record VKKT01001068.1, read on the forward strand.
AGGAATTCCAACATAATACCTGACGATGTTTGGGTACAATCTGAGGACAATTTGTATTTATCTAAATAAACTTTGAGGATTATTATACACCGCTGTGGTGCTCCTCACACGTGCTTTATGAGGCCATGGCATGCGTGGAAGAAATGGAACCTAAGGCTTACACCAGTAACGTTACAGTCCTTAAAGGGGCATTTCATTTGCTGCCTCTATATCGCATCACATTGATGCACTATGTCGATATATTTCAATCATTTTAAAGAAGCCAATAAAAACTAACACTTTTTTGCTGTAAAACAATGAACAAATAGCTTTAATTTCTCTGAGATAGACATCAACGTTGCAATTTCTGTGCAATTAAACAGACAACAACACAACATTATTAAGTTCAGTAGATTTCATTAAGGTAAAATGCATTCAGGAACCATTTATCAACGTTCAACCAATGGAATGCTATTCACATATACTCAACCCTGTCACTCCATATTCTCCTCACTTCAGTGTTAAACCATCAGTGAGAGAACGTAATAATTTTAGCCTACCTGCATTGGCCGTGGCCAGTATGGCGCTGAGTACCAGTAGGAAGCTGGCCTCCATGTTGTGAAGCTCGGAGATGTACTAGCTAAGCTTGAGTCTCCGGTGAAGGTGCCCTCTCTTATATACCTACAATTTCTGGACAGTCAGCGGTCAAAAGTCAATGTCTATTTTCATCATATACTGCGCATTTACGTTATTGGATGGTTTTGTTTGGATCACACTGCGCATGGTCTGTGGATGCTTACTACATTATTATTGACGAAATAGATTATGGTATCAGTTCTGATAAACTAAGCGTGATTCAGTGATGCTGATGCCAGTGGTGTCGTTCAGGAATAGGTGCATGGGTAGGTCATGTGTTTCTACCCATGGCTTCAAAGTACGGTGAACTCCAGTTACTTTCCACCCTAAGTGATACTCAAGCCTTACAATGCCTGTTTCCTGTTTGGAAGTGTCTTTACCATGCTAATTATTGAGCATTTCTAAATGCCTAATTTTAACTGAGCGGGGTAACATTACTATTTTAAAGCGATAACGCATTGGATTACAGCTCTGCTCTCTTTAGGAAAATGGTCTTGTTTGATTTCGATATAACTCACTCAATATTGAGACAGATGTGTATCTTCAACGTTCAGTGATATTTATTACTCTTACCAAATTAAAATTATACGCCATTGCAAAACAGAAATATTATTTATTGTGGCATAAATCACTATTCACTCCCCACTGAGGTGAATGCCCCACCTGGAACATATAAAATACATATATATGTGTTCAGATGGCAGAGGATAATGTGTGAGTGAGTGAGTGAGTGGATTCATGCAGCGGTTGTTGTAGCGTGTGGACAAGGGATATTCCTCGTCTAAGAAACGTTTATTTAATGTATTTAGAAAATCATGTATTCAGCTGAATACGTTTGACTGTGACTTACACACAGGATCAATATGGCATGTCATAGCAAGAGGTATGTAATTGCGTGAACAGCGCGTGCATTTGCTGATTGCTGATAGTGTTACCTCGGTAAGCAATAATGAAAATAGTTTTGTTTTGTTTCTGTGTGTGTACAATTTAGTACCCTTTTCAGAACATCTCGAGTTTGCTATGAAATAACAAACACAAGATTATATCGTATTAAGACCTTATTTCCTGTGAGTGAGTGAGTGAGTGAGTGAATGAATGTAGTTTTACGCTGCACTAAGCTATATGGCGGTAGTCTGTAATGAATCGAGTCGGGACCAGATAATCCAGTGATCAACAGCATGAGCATCGATCTACGCAACTGGGATACGATGACCACCCGATCCCGTTAGTCGTCTCTTACGACAAGCATGGGTTACTGAAGATCAATTCTAACCGGGAGCTTCTCGGGTGTGAAACTGAAACCCAAGGACATGCTGCCAGTCAACCTAGAAACAATCTGGACAAACTGTGATTGTATCGTAACTAACAACAGTCGAAGCGTTTCTGAACTTTGGTCTTTGATGAAGAAAAAGAGTTTATATGTTGGTTATTTAATTCATACTAGAAACAGGGCTCACTCCAGTGTACCTTTAACGTAAGTGTGAACATCTATGTTATCGGGTGAGGTTGTGTACGAAGTGATAACATGGTACACCTTTCATCAACTGTCAACTTATATCTAAATACCTCACAGGAGAGATGATTAGAATTACCTGATAGCAACTACGCATCATCATGTACTACACACAATGAACAATATGGATAATATGTAGAACATTTAACTCGTAAATGTAGAACATTTGTATTGAAATAACTGTGGATAACTACACTCTACCTTTGACTGATAGTGTACATTCATTAGTGTGTGTGACACGTCATTTCTGTGCAATAAGTATTTAGCTCATGTACATCATTTATTGCGATCGGGAAGGATTTTGAATAATTCATTCAAAGAGTTAGTATTCTCTACTAAGTCAAGTCACTGATAAAGGGAGTTTTCTAATAACGAGTGTATATTTTAAGAAGATTGTAAATAAAACGTCATCTCATTCTGAAATTACCTTCAGCAATCGAAATGTTGGGCAGCATGCCTTCTCGTGTGACTGTAGCTTTGAAACATCCCGCACAGTAAGTCTGGTATACAGCAGTGTGCAACTGAGATATCATTTTAAAAATGGTTTTCATATTGTGTTCAATGAGATAATACAAACAAATAAACATTTCCTTGTTAGAGGTCAACATAAGGCCTCATTGTAGGCTCGTTTGTTTGTTGTTTGCCGCCGCCCTCAGCAGTTTTCCAGCTATATGAGGGCGGGTTGATAATTCTAGCCAAGACAACCCGATGATTGACATTGTGAGCATCGATCTACGCAATTCGGATATATGACATGCATCAACACTTTTAACCTTTAACACGTTTAAAGAAGGCACTGTTCACGTGGGTTCCTAACAAAACATTTTCAACATGACTGCATATGTTATAGATGTTGGTGGTTGTATTTGACCTTGAAGTGCATTGGCATTTCAAGGTCAAATAGAGCCGTGTGTGTCAGCGGTGGTATAAGTTGTAATTCATGCTTCAGTTAGCTAAGTGTTTAGTAATACTGAATTCAATTATTTGGTAATATTTATGACATACGGTTTCTCTATAAGAAGAATAGTCAATGAACTGTCGACCAACGAAGGCATGCACCAGTCTTTACTTTTGATCAATATTGCATCGTAAGAAACCAATATAATACACTTTGGAAGTTTAGACTAGTTTAGAGATAAACGAATGACAATGGAAAATAGCATATCTAACTCCAAACATTTCTGGTCTGAACTTAAACGTTTAAATAACCATCAAGTAAGGCAAAACAATATTCAGATAGATGATTGGTTGGCACACTTTAGGCAGTTCTTTCGTGGTGTTCATACAGTAGATCAGAATAATGACCATAATTATCATGACAATCAGACCAACCTGAACCGGCAAAACTGAGAACTTACGGCAGCTATACTTGATTCACCAATCACTAGAGAAGAGATCTATGAAAGTTTTGACAATCTTAAATCAAACAAATCACCAGGATTTGATGGCATGATATCAGAATTCTTTAAACACTCGTCCGACCTTATCGCACCATACCTAGAACTACTATTTAATATTATATTGGAAAAAATGGTACTTTCCGAAACTGTTGGACGATTGGTATCATTCTTCCAGTTCATCAACATAGTGATGCAAATAATCCAAATAACTATAGAGGAATAACATTACTTAGCATCTTTAGTAATAGTTTCGCTTTTATAGTTAATAAGAGACTTTATAAAAAGAAAGGTAAACTTTCTATAAAAGAAAAGTGGTTGTTTAAGGGTATACATCTAGACAGTGTTAGCTATTATAAATATTTGGGATTGTATTTTACCAATGGTTTGTCTTGGACCATGCACGTCAAATATGCTCCGCTCCAAGCGCAAATAGCACTTATCCATATTATGAAAACAATAAGTACACTTGGAGATATTACTTACAAAACCGGTTTTTAAGATTTTTGATGCAAAAATAAACCCAATTTTGGCGTATGGAGCAGAAATCTTGGGATTAGTAGACTTTCATCAAATAGAAAGAATACACTTACACACATGCAAGAAACATCTTGGTGTTAAATTGAATACAGTTAATGCAGTGGTTTACGGTGAATGTGGCAGATATCCAATGCACTTGTTTACAGGCATAAAAGTTGTCAAATATTGGTTAAAACTGTTAAATATGCCTCCATATCGGTTACCCAAAAAAATGTAATCATATGATGTTATTGTATGATGAAAATGGACAAAGAAATTGGACCTCTCATGTTAAGAACTACTTATTCCTTATTGGCTTCGGAAACGCTTGGAATGCACAATATGTAGAATGACATACGTCATTCTTTCAGTCGTTAACCATAAGACTTAAAGACACATACCTTCAAACTTGGTGTGAGAAAATGTCAAGTAAATGTTTTAACTATTCAAACTTTAAAAAAGATCTGTTCAATGAAGTATACTTTTCATGTGTTAATATAAATAAATTTAGGCGATCGCTTGCAAGATTCCGATCTTCATCTCACGATTTGTTGATTGAAAACGTTGTTAAAAAAGAAGATAGAATATGTTCACTTTGTAATTTAAATGAGATTGAAGATGAATATCACTTTCTCATCATCTGTCCATCATATAATTCAATACGTTTTAAAGACATTAAACGATATTACTATATCCATCCAAGCATCATAACATTCTCTTCTCCTTTAAGCAGTAAAAATCCAAATATATTACGATATCTTGCCATGTTCATTCACATTGCAATGCTGTATAGAACAAACGTTTTATCATTGTAATGTAAATATATTTATTAAGGTAATTCCCCATCATATATGCATGTGTACTATAGGCCTGTGGCCGTTTCAGTACGAAATAAAGATTGATTGATTACTAGTGGCTCCAACTGAAAACCAAGAAATGGTTATTTGATAGTGATGTATGTTCATAGTGATGATAACCATGACCGATACTAAATGCTATGAATACACAATACCTATATATTAGATACCAAAAGATTAATATCAATGATTATCTCAAAGTTCTCAAGACAGTAATCTTTTCATAACGCGCATAATCTGTTGTTCAATTCCATTTTTCAATTTATCTTTGCAAGTCTCTTGACTAAACCCATCTCAGTTTGGTGTGATTTGTCTGCGGTACTGAACAAACTAATTATTCATAAATTACATTCTGAAATACAGTTATAAAGTCTTTATTAGAGTTTCTAACGGGTTTAATGAAAATTAGGACTTTCAATGTCATATCAACACAATTATTACAACAAGTTCAACGAGGGGTCAAACGCTACTTCAGAAATGCATCGGCCCCATGATTACATACACAGTTGAAATGCTAACAAACAATCGACTCTGCTCGTTATGAACAAAGTCCTCTAGTGTTATGTCACTTTGTGTTCACGTGACGGGCACATTGCGGTCAGGGAGCAAACTTTCTACTAGGACCCTTGAAGCACGCGGTGCGTGGTCACTGGCGTTCAGAGCATCGTGGACTGTGGACTGTCCACATTGTTCCTCACTGGGTGGGGGTTGTGTGTAGCTGTGCATCTTGTAAACAGGATGGCAGAATGTGTGAACAACAGTGTAGACAATAGTAACAATTGTACGTTGGTTACCAGGAAATTAGGTTAGGAAATTTGAACTTCAGTAAATTTAAGGTCCGAGTTTCACATCTCAATTAACCGTTACAATGATAGTAATATTAACACATATATCCCTTTTCTTTCTTTTCTGTTTATTTTTTATTTGTTTAATTTTATTTTGGAGAGGGTGCAGTTTGGGATTTATAATTCCTTTTGTTGAAATGTATTATTACAGAATATGCAGTCCTTTGATACTCATCGACTAACGGGATCGGGTGGTCAGGCTCGCTGACTTTGATGACACATGTCAACGTGTCCCAGTTGCGTAGATCGATGTTCATGCTGCTGATCACTGGATTGTCTGGTCCAGCCTCGATTAATTACAGACTACCGCCATATAGACGGAATAGTGCTAAGCAACCAACCAACCATCGAATGATTAATATACAAAACTATACATCGTAACATTTGTGACATTTTTTAAATATTGTGATATTGCTCGAATAATCCAAATATTACGTTGGAGGTAGTTTTGGCATTTGAAGATAGTCAAACATTCATTTCTTGGTCATATTGGGGAAAACATACACTTTTCCCACATTGACCACGCCCTCTACCATTAGACATCTACACCATTGGCGGATCCAGGGGTGGGGGCTGGGGGTGTGGTTCGAACTCCCCCTTGAAAATAACTTAACACCACATTGAAGAATTATTTTTTGCGTTGGATCCGCCCATGTACACATATACGGAGTAATTCAGGAGGATCGAATTCAGATTCAACGTGAATATAATACATATGCATACTTTCAAATTTAATGAGGAACCTTTTTAGCTTTCTTTATACAATTCCCTCGTGAAGTTCTGAATCGGAAAGCAAGGCAATGGATGACAGGGGACACCACACCCAGCCACCCACCACCAATCCTACCCACCCAGCCAAACCCCCAAGGGAAGCAGAAGCCAGAATTAGAATTCAAGATGAGCAATTGTATGAGTGGCTCTAGGAATCAGCGAGAGAAACTACGATTTATTATGTGAAATATTTGTTCCGGAATTGTCAAGGCGTGCTGACAGTATGTACTCAATGACTTTAGGTCTTGTACAGCCGCAAGTGACAAAGTTCAAACCTCATCGGATATAAAGCATGCTCATACATTCGACAACACAAGGACGTCATATAATATAATATAAATAAATATGGCCACTTATATAGCGCTGAACTCTACGCATGCTCCTAGAACATACACCATAAGTTCTTTTTGTTTTGTGTGAATAATGCCGTATGCCATTCTGGAAAGGCAGGAACGTTTCTTCCATGACCCATTGTTGGCATGCTGACTGACGGAAAGTGTACACTTGAAAACTTGTAAAGCGTACTCAAAACGTCACCACTTAGACTTGCACAAGTCTTTAGGGTAAAACTTAATAATACGTTTAAATGACAATTTAATAAAAAATACTGTCCGTTTATCTTCACTTGCCTCTTCGAAGGATAGAATCACTATGCATGTACATCCATGGGCTCAGCATTCGGTACAGCCTTGGAGCAAGGCTAGTCACCACCAGGCTAAAAACAGCAACCGAAAAATTGCAAACCTACTAAAAAAAAAGTAAGGTCCAACACCATTAGGACACCTGTAAGAAATACGTCTCCATCGAATAACTATTTCTTGTTGGTTTCATTTTAAACCACCATCAATCATTGGTGCATACTATTTGTTTCCATACAGTTTACATGTTAAAGCATGAGCAGGAAGTGATGGATATGAGGCATGTTGACTCAACATCTAAATATCATAAAACGTTTCTAAACGTAAAGATTGAAACGTATATTACAAACAAAAGGTATGGGAACACCCTAAAATGTGATAGTCATATACTGGACAAAAGTAGTTAGGGATATATGCAAATTTTAAAATTATGAATACTGACCTATTTATTCATTTACACACTAATACAATATCAATCATAAAAATACCAATATCCCTAACTTGTTTTGTCCAGTATATATAAACTTAAACGTGGTGAGGTCATTTATATTCTAAGGTAAATGCAACTTTTTGTGTGCTTAATGGGGACTGTAATCGACATGTTGGATTATGCAGTGAAGCAACTGATTCAATATTCGTTGAGTTTGAGTGAAATGAGACATTGTCAAAAACCACAAGCTGCATGGAAAGTCAGTCTTCCACATGCACTAGGCTGTTGTGTTTGGGTGTTTGTAGTATAAAAACCCAGTATAAATGGTCAACAAGTTATCATTGAACTTATTCTATAACAAGGATATGTTCTCTGTACTGCATCATTATCCTCGAGTACTTCTTTTTCTATTCTGTGTGATTGCCACTGAGCACTCTTTATTACAAAGACCTGTTCTCTAGAATGCCTGGTTGTCCTTGAGATCTTTTCATAGCAAGGACCTGTTCTCTGCACTACATTAGAATGCTCGAACCCTCATCATCACAAGACAATTTGTATATTCGACCCCATTACAACTGAGCCCTCTGCATATCTACTTGAAGGAGGTCAACCTGTGGTATCTTTCATAATGACAGTGGTAAACACGGAAATGCGTATCCATTATATTTCAAGATACGATGTTTTCTGAAAGCTATAAATAATATTTTCATTAAAGTAAAAAATCACTCACAATGTCTGTTTTGAGGTAGGATGATTACGAAAAGCAAAGAATGTTAAATGTAATTTCATCGATGTAAAAAAGGATATTTATCACAACTACAGGCAATGGTAATTGTTACAGACTTATTTTATGAAAACTATCAAAACTATCAGTAATAGTAATGATAACCAAAGAGTTTTGATGTAACCTGTCAGCTGCCATCATCAACCATGAGTCATAGTTCGTTGAAGCAGATGACCCACATCCACTTGACAAATTATACTTTAACCCCATAAATGCTAACTAAGCATGTGGCATGTTAGTCATCATGTCAAACAAAGTCTGCACGAGACTTGTAGAAAATCGGGAAGTATTTTGATGAGGGGTGTAATGAAATATATACTTACATATACTTCTAAAAGTAGGGGTATTAGAAAAAATATTAAGTTTTGACAAACGTCATTTGAATCAACGTTTCTGTCTGTGAACCTAACATCGGTACACATACTAAAGTTTCCACGTTCCACATGCAACAGCGTCATACACGTGCGTTCTTGATTTTGCGACTTCATGGGGAGGTCGATATATCTGTGTGGACAATTATCTCTGCCAATCTTACTGATTTCCTTATCATTCAGTTGTCATTTACTTGATTGCATCCATTTCGCGGTGAGCGTTTACGGGCTAATAGCGTATTGGAAACAGACAGAAGACAACTTGCAGTGGCCAATACCTTCAATGTTTCACAGTTTTTGATAAGCAGACACTGAAACGTGTACCAACACACAAACGTTGACAATCGACGTCCAAAGACGCTCTTAATCGAGCTCAGACTGCAAATCAGGTTGGTGTAAGCTTTCAGAATGCTGAATTCGAGCCGCAAACGATTAGAAATAGTTTCCATGCTCCTCGGTGTGGCTGTCAGTTATTGAGCGGAGTAGCGTCACTAAGAATGAGCGAACCCGACTGTAGATTGTAAAAGGACTCATCACTGGACAATATTGTCGGAACAGCATACTTATACCTTTTGTGTGTACAGAGACGTTAGCCTCCGACCATGTTTGCTGAAGTTGGTCAGGTGTTGCAAGAGGAGTGGGACACACGCCTCAAATCGCGATCTGGAGAATGGGTGAATGAGTTTGGTTTTACGCCGCGCTCAGCTATATTCCAGATATAGTGGCGGTCTGCAAATTATCGAGTCTGGACAAGACAATCCAGTGATCAATAGCATGAGCATCGATCTACGTAATTGGAATACGATGAAATGTGTCAGCTAAGTCAGCGAGTCTGACCACCCGATCCCGTTAGTAGCCTCTTACGACAAGCATGGGATGCTGAAGACCTATTCTAACCCGGATCTTCACGGGTGATTTGTAGAATAAGTGACAAATCGTGGCGATATTAAGCACTACTGATGATCTATTGTCCTACCTCATTAAATGGCTATCGTGCATTCCCGATTCGTTCTTTTTATACAAATGTTACAAAAAGCTAATTTGAACAAACTTCCGAGGATCCCCTAATTGTTTTGAAGAGCATTAAAGTTAGTATTCAAATGAATAATAGATAAACCTTCAGCTGGGGAAGAGTTAGCTCCCCGACAATAAATATGCCTATTCTAATAAAATGAAGGTATTTGTTAAATTTTAGGGTCGATATGTTTTGATGGAAGCCAATGACTCCCAACTCCACTGTATACTAGTATGTCTCCTGCTGGGCTTTCGTACTTCTCAGGTCAGCTGTACCGTGGAAGTAACTTCAATGCGCAGTAGTTGTTTACAGACCTTTATGCTTGGAGATTGTTTTTGCATGTGTTTATACCAGGTGTTTATGAAGGGTGTTTATGATGCGGTAGAATACCTGTCACCGTCACTATCTGGAAGTGAATCATTTAACACGTGCTCGTTATATCTGAAGTTCGTTATTTGCATACAATATGCGATAGTGAGTGAGTGAGTGAGTTAAAATTTAACGTCACATCGGCAATATTTCAGCTATATCGTGACGAG
>VKKT01001069.1:78756-119728 GCA_008038995.1 Haliotis laevigata
TATACTCTCAGTAACTTCTTTGAGTGGCATTTTAGAATTTAAGCTGGGAAGTACAAAACAGACAGAATTTATGGATAACAACTTCTTTATATAAAGCGGTTTGTCTATTATATATTCTCATTAAAACTATGTAAAGGCTGCGTTCACTAAGAGCTCATGAAAATATCTCTTTGCACTTGCAACACAAGTTGGCTGGCTCAAAAACAAAATGAAATCAATTATATTTGATGTGCGTAAACTGATTTAGCTATGAATAAACGTTGATCGATTGCAGTGATCGATAACCAGCGGATACAAGTTGGTAAGGAACGTCTTCACACGGGGAGTCGGGAACGCGCCCTCGTTTGTGGGAGTAATTATCGATTGATTGAGCAATTACAGGTATTATTACACGGGTAGTGTATACAGGGGTGTGTTATCGGGGACATAACAATAACGATGGGTGGGTATATCGGGTCGTAAACCCGTCCCCCACTAATAGTGTAGACACGGCAGTAAACCATAAGGCGCATGAGTGACGATTGCCGCAGATCTGTCTGTCGTAATTAGGGCAAGCGTTCATTGACATTCCTTTGCATTGCAGTAGCGATTGGTCAAGTTATACAACCGTCATTTCATGCATTATAACATATCTAATAATTAACTATTGTTTTTGCATTTTCTTCGTCTTTAATACTTTCTAAATGAACAAGTAAAATATGTTATCAAGTGATGCGATCATAATAGATCTTTTGTTAAATGCATTTACTCCGGTTGTAGCAATATCGCAACCCAGCAACCAACATCGAGACCAGGGACTCCTAGAATGGTCTTCAAACGCTCTTCCGTGGAGATTCGAACCAAGACTTCCGGGGTGATGAGCAAACGCCTTTACCACTAGGATAGCTCACCACCTCCTCCTCTTCCCTCTACTACTACTACTACTACTACTACTACTATACACAACAACAATGCTGTATTGTAATCTTCAAATCCTCTGTAGCAATTCAATAAAACTCGCAAAAAATAGAATTCTCGGTATATTTTTCTGAATATCAAAACAGAATCAACATACAATCAGCTAGGGCTGCCATCAGATGTCCATTCACGGCTTTCACAAACAGTACAAAATTGATTTTAATGTCGTCTAACGATGAATATCGTATCAGAAACAGAATTGTCGTTGGGAGGCAATTCTGTCGGAAACATTTACCTGTCGATGTCGTTGCACAAGGCTGTATGATGATTAAGCCTTGTTTAACTGGACTGTTCATAGACAGATGTTGGCTCTTGATATTGCTGTATGAACATTTATTTCACATAAAATGAACTGAAAACACACCAAATGATAATAATCTGACAGAACTCACTTCACGTGCAATGTGTCGCACGGTTGTAATAGTCCCGTTTCTTTGATATTTACCAGAGCGAGGAACTTGGTAATGTTTTCAAAATGATAATTTAACGTGGTTTGGATCGCGGGTTCCATTGTCCCGGGGTATGGGTCATTTACTTCTCCTCGTCGTTGTGCGGGTGTTTGTTTTACGGGCTCAAAATACAATGTTGGTGTTTTTGTATAATTATTCCTCATCAACCTATGATATGTATCGTAGTTGTGCTGGCGAACAAGCCGTCAACATGTGCTGTACACACAATTAAATCACATATCTCATTGTCATCCAAACTCCATTCTGTGAATAAACCGTTGTGAATTTCCACTTGTTTTAACAAGATTTTGTTAGATAGCAGTGAAATTATACAATTCATTAACTTTCCATTTACGCTTTAAACGTAAAAAATAATTTATCTTACACCATCCCAAAAACACACATTTTTAACTGATTGAAAATATTCGACCTTATCTCTCTAAATGTTAACAATTTATTAAATTTATTTAAACAAAACCTGAGACATTAAAGTTGAAACATGCTATTCAGACAGGAAAACATCTGGTTCCTTCACTGGTGGACTTTGTTACAAAGCTCGCGTCAGTTTTTGACAAGTTTCGCTGTATCCGGATTTATGTGAGTGACACTTCGCAGATCCCGACTTGGCGGGAGAAGTGGTCATCTCACGTGGTCACGAGTGGTCAGTGAGCCAGCACGAGATGGCCATCTGCCAGCTGACACCCGGAAACGACCCGCTCAGAGACTCGGGGTGGACGAGTAGTTTGATCGCCGTATCGATCTCATCGTCAATGGTCCCCCCACAGTAACGTGGATGGTCTTGTCAAGCACAAAGTCAGCAGTGGGCTCTTCCAAACAATGTTTCGAGTTTTACATTTTGAAAACCATAGCATGACATTATGGAGTATAATATAAGTGAAAGTTGGAAACCAGATTTGATGACAGGGTATATGGAAATATGTGACATAAAATACTAACGGAATTCTACATGGTTCCATTTTTCATCCGTAATGTCTATGAGACGGAACGATGATGGTGTTGACAACGCCGTCATCAACATCCTCATTATCGTAGTGGGGTGAAACTGAGACAGTTTGACTGAGATATAACAACATATCGGCGATGTTTCTGACAGTTTTTGATTTTCCTACGTACTTGGGAATGTTTGCCTGTCTCTCAGTCCCTGAACCACATTATTGTTCCTAGTGCCAAACCCTCCCTGCAGTGCTAAAGCCCTAAATAAAGCAAGTCTAGATTTCCTCAGGTTCTGAATCTCTGGTCTCCCTGGGGCTCCTTTTCAATTTAAATGGGCTTGTTTGTTAATATCAAGATTATATATATTCAGAGACTAAGCATGAATCTATTGGGAATGTGAGAGACGTCTTTGTTTCCAACCACCGTCGACGTAAAGATTCAGAATGGTGTGATTCACAATCATGATACTTACAATAGTGGACGAGTTTCTCATACACGCCAATGTCGGGACTTATTCTTGAGGACAAATATGTTTTTAAGTCTATTGCCTGAATGATAATTAATTCACTGTCAATGCTTTTTTATTGACTTTCTCAAAATTTGTGATACATCTGCAACGTCGTAATACATCTATAACGTCGTAATACATCTGCAACGTCGTAATACATCTGCAACGTTGGGATACATCTGTATCGTCGTAATACAACTGCAACGTCGTAATACATCTGCAACGTCGTGTACATCTGCAACGTTGGGATAAATCTGCAACGTTGTGGTACATCTTAACCCTGCCGAACTATATTCGATCTCATCGTTCCTTTAAGGTACGTTTAAACTGAAACTGTAAAATGGATAAAAACTATTAGAATTTACCGTGATCTAAGTCAGTGTACGTGTAACGCCACGGCCATTGTGCACCACGAGACTGGGGTAACTGTTTATATTAAAACTACACTAATGGTCTGTGCAAACGTACGTGAAATGGAAACTGCATTAACTTGCTTTCAACAGGGTTTTTTGATCACAGCCATGTAACGAATGTTTCACTTTGAATTTGTAAGAGATTCTCACTAAAACACCACTTCCATACTGAAATGTTTGGCTAGGGATTTATGGGTAAATATTTCGTTTTCAGCAGTGCGTTGGAAATCCGATATGTGTTCTTGAAGAATATACACACAAAGAGACGGGAGAGTGAGAATGTAGGTGTTGTATAAGCCCTACTCAGACCCCTTCTGAGGGTCGGGTGTTGAGGGGTCTGCCTCAGGGGACAGCCTCACTACTACCCTATGGGAGATCACTCTACAATCTGAGCCAGTCACCACAGCGAGTGGCTGGTGCAGCTATCGCCTGTCAAGACAATCTGAACGCTGATTGGCCGACGTATGTGAGTGTGGCGTGTTCAATGGGCGATCAGCGTGAGGGTTTCTATGGTGACTGTGAAGGTGATTGGCAGGTGTTGGATCCGCCCCTTCAGCGTGTCATGATGTTATGGTACACGAAAACTTTCAGCACAAACTCCGAATAAGAGGCCGAGTGATCGTGTGTGGAATCTCATGGGCAGACATGCAAACCCGGACGTGAATGAACAATATAGGATTCTACCCTAATCTACGGACGTGTGTTCTGTGTTATAGGGATAGTTTCATACACCCAGGGACACATCGCCAGTCTCCGCAGCCTTTCATTTGGATTGCAGTAATTGTCCTAGTGTCAGTGGCATACCCGCTACACATTTTTACCTTTGGCCGTGCTTCTAAGTTAAAAGGCTGGCACTGTCAGTTGACCCGCGGGCTCTGATCCCGACCCTCAAGTTGGAGCCTGTGTCACGGCCCGTGGGGTGCGGCAGTGATTGTGAGGGTGGAGCAATGGTGCAGTGCGCTGGTTGTGAACGACCGATCTTGGACAGATTCCTATTGAATGTTTTGGACCGAGCGTGGCATGCTAAATGTGTTCAGTGCAGCGACTGCAAAAGTAATTTGACAGAAAAATGTTTCTATAGGGACGGAAAGTTGTACTGCCGAACAGATTTCTTCAGGTAAGACACTGTAAAACCGTACAATAGTAACAGCACATTGTATTGAACTGACACATCAACATTGATAGACGGAGGGCTCGGGCATTGCCTGGGATGCATTCACACATTTAAGTTAAAAATTGTGTCAACTTTGCATGGCTATTTGATGTAATTTCAACGGCCTCGCATGTCAATACTGCCATGCTTACACTACAATACCCTCTACTCACGTTGTCATGCTAAAATACTTAGACATAAACACACAGTCAGTTTGAGAAAATGTGTCAATATTTTCAATTTAATTTTTTACAATTCTGTTACAGTTTGCTTCACTAAAACAATATTTATTCAAAGTTTTGATTTTATATCGAACCTGTACGTGAATTTGATTACAGGCTCGAGTGGAGTCGAGAGATAACTATTTGAAATAGTCTTAATTACACACATGGGCTATTTGTATTTTCAATAGAGTAGATTAATTATTTAGCCGGGTCTATTGGGAGTTTATCCATAACTAGTAATAACTCAACAGGGTATTGCCTCAAAAGAGGAGGCGTGGATACAACTTGGAGATCGATGCTAAGCTTTGAACACTTTGATTACATTTATAGGGTGAGAACACGGGTAGGTAGGTATGTAGGCATTTCGAAGATACATGTGCATATCTAATTGATATACCTTTGACAGAATGCGTCGCATAAATACTTCCCTGTTGAACTTACATGTTTATTTAAACATGAGAGCTACTCAAGAGTTTTTAAATCATATGTGTTAAACCAACACATACAGGTTTTCCATTTAAATCATCTTATAACACCTGAACACACTAAGCTAAATTTGAACATTTTCAATAAAATTGCAGCAATATTCAAACCATTTCCTTGTGTAAGGACCGTATCATCTTACCGGGAAACTTTCCGAGGAGGATACAATATTCTAACATGCCGTGCAATTGTACAATACAATGTGAACACAACATTTCTACAGCCTACACAATTGTAAAATACAATCTGAACACAACATTTTAACAGCCATGCACAATAAAATGTGTGGGCTTAAAACAAGGAAACAGTTTATCTAATATTTTTTTTCTATCCAAAGCCCGTTTTGTTGTTAACACAATTATTCATTTATTTATTTATTTCTATTTTTCAGACGATACGGAACCAAGTGTGCTGGCTGTACACAAGGTATATCCCCTAACGATCTCGTGCGGAGGGCAAGAAACAAAGTGTTTCATTTAAAGTGTTTTACATGCATGGTATGTCGGAAACAGTTATCCACAGGGGAGGAACTCTATATATTAGATGAGAATAAGTTCATCTGTAAAGAAGACTACATCAGCAGCAAGTTTTCAGGTAAGAGTGAGATAAAATAAATGTGTTTATGTTCTTGTCCAGGTTCACCCACATACAACCTCGGGTGTACGTGTCTCAGACTCCTCGCTTACGAAGCATCCCTTTCAGAAATATTCGTTTCATACGTTTATGTATTTTTTTTCCACTTTTCGTCAATTCCCATTCACAATCCCAAACAGCCGTTTGATACAAATTGCCGGTAACTGTTCTGTTTGTCAGAAGTTCTCGCAAATTAACTTAATTTTATTCTAGGCGATAATCGGCTCCCATTTTAGCGCGCGGCCATCTAAACCTGTATCTCACGTGCTAATTGGCTCATGTTTAAAAGCCGGATAGAGCGACGCGTGCCGAAACCATTAAATTCAATCACTGCCTCATCAAATAGATAAGTGCCTATATTCACGATTCAAGTGAGGATTGTATACATACCATATAAATAAACAATCGGATCCGATATCTGTCTTATTACAAAAGGTAACACGCATATTTGTTGAGTTAAAACATAAGCCATAATATTCTTATTGTCAGGGTTTTGGGGAAATGAATAACAACTCATTCATTTACAACAAAACAACACGACCGCAGTAGGATTCTCACCGAGTCTCGCATATACTCAGATTTTCTCGGCGTTGAATGCTTCAATATGAATAATTCTCAACATTTTTTTATGTTATGTTTGCGGCCTTTTACAAAAGGAATTCTTGTTATGCACAAGTCAAACTAGGTTGTTGCTCAGACGGATGATCAAAGCTGTCTATATCCACCAGTTGGTGAGAGGGCGACAGAACGTACTCGGTGATGTAAAACAGTCTCTGCGTGTATCTCGGCCTATGTAAGGCTCTGTGGTGCACTTACAATGCTCGAAATATTTTTCATAGCCTTGTTGAAATGAAGATGCTAAAATACATTGCGGCAGCCGATCAGATTAAACAGGGTGGCGGGGAGGGTTAGCTCCTCTGGGTGCTAAATATGATGACTTCATAACAAACTTCAAACAGGAAAGTGTATTTTTTTCAGTCCGTTGTTCAAAAGACATTAAAATGTTGTCGGGATACCGAGTTAAACAGCCCATTATAATGTTCCATAGCTGACTTATTTAATTTGTGTGAAATGAAGCTTTAACTATTAATAAAATGGTGAATATAACCTATTTATTATTGATATAAATATTGATAACATTTTAGAGACCTCAGAAAATTAAAAGTTCATAATTACAGTTAAATACAAGACAATACTTGGTTCATATCCCCCACGGTCACAAGCGACAACGTTACAATGTCGTTGTCGTTGTCCCGGTGTCTAACCCAATGTGACGGGAGCCGGGGAGAGGAGAACAACTGCGACACCAACAGCCCCCCTCCCCCCTCACTGGCGCGGTGACACCGACGATCGAACTGAAGAACCCGCAACAATAGAACTTGTGTGGACAATGTACTCGGAGCTCCTACAATGGCAAGTGGAGCGGACTTCTGTTAGATTCTTTGGTCAAGTGCTCTCATCGATTGAATCTATTCTGAAATCAGAATGCTGGGCTACCCAGAGGCGCTGTCTGAATATCTAAACGTACAGAATGTCGAAATTCCTCCCTTCTGTTACCATGCCCCGCTCCTAAACCATCCGCCAATCTTGCCATAAGTGCCGATATGCTGTCAAATTAAAGTTGCGCATGGAAAAGAGTTTTGTAATATTTGAAAATTTTGTAAATATCATTCGGCCATTAAGCAACTCTCCGTATCTGCCAGACACATAGTGTGGTTCTGAATAAGCATTTACTCTGCGGCGTCTCGTCCGGTTTGAAACGTCCGCATGAGCATCCCTATCGCTAACAATGAGGTACATTGATAACTCATCGACATATTGAACGCCAAATGGATAATACCACTGATAGGGATATGATAACATCGCCACGGTCTGGTAGACCGTACTACTTTCACTACGTTTCCGTCAACAACCCGCAATAGTCACATCGAATAACGCTGACGGCTCACGGATGAAAAATCGAATCTGTTTAAGCTATTAATCAGATATGTTTCTGTTTGGTTTAGTGGAAATACTTGAGAAAAACACGAGGATATGTTTGTAGTGTTTTAACATTCGTTGAATAAACATCGCAAGGTGGAATTGTTTAGGAGCGGCATATCTGATGCCACTTATACCCACAACATTTAGAACGCAATCACCATTGCCGAGTTCGGTGCAAATCTTGCGTCATAACAATAGGAGCTGGAAAAAAGGGTAATCGTTTCAACTTTAGTCTTTGACATGTTTCATAAATAATGTGACACGTACAAAATTGTATTGAGATGTCTGCAGCGGGGGAAATAATTGTTTTTTAACGAGATTGCGGAAACATTTATCCAGGAACAATAGCAGCAACAATTAGTAGACTGCACATCGTTTAACACAGAGGATGGTTCAGCGCCGAGAGATAGATATCGCAGGGTTGGGGAATTAGGGTCCCGTTGAGTTATCGCGTTCTGTGTTTAGACCAAAGGATACCAAACCCTTAAGTCCTATTTCCAAAACAAACCACGGGCGAGAAGACCAGGGTGGCCACTGAACCTATGTATACAGCTAGCCCCGTCCACGCTGAAGTCGGTTACAGATGCCATGTGACTGTACCATAAAGAGCATATATGTAGGCTTCAGCTGCTTGAAGGAGTGTGATGCCGTCATACACATAGGGGCCCAGACTACGGGTGGTATCCCCGGCCCTTTTAAGTCCCCCTTCTCACAGCGTTCGTGAATGGGAAACATGTATATGGTGCTTTTACAACTGCAGTGAACGTGTATAGTATTGTTGTATTATGTCTGAGCGACAAATTTACCCGTGTTTTCGCCGCAGCGATGGCTGCCCGTTTCTTTTTAAGCACCGAAGCACGGATAAATAAAATTTTACGACATCTGTGTACAAGTTTGGACAAAGAGATGCATCTATCTCGAGAGTTTAGTTCCTAAACGTTTATGTTACTTGTTGAACGCAAGGGGGTATACTTAGATAGACAACCCGCTGCTTCTCATAAAGAAATCACAGGCCAGTTTATACCTCTGAAAACAATACAGTATCTAGAGATTAAAGTGAACGCTATAAGACGATACGTTATTTTAATGAATCGAGAAATTTTGGACCACTAAATAATATAACAGAAGACTTGAGCACAAACGATGTGCCGCTTCGCCGCTTCCAGTAACAAGCGGAGAACGCAAATAAGGCACTAAAAGTATGTTTATTGAATAAACGTTTAGAAATTCATTTCAGAAAAGTTTTGTAATGGTAGATAATTTTTCTTTGATCTTGGGCAAGGGTAACTCTCATGCTGTGGAAGGTCGCCCGAAGGATGCGCTTCTGGAGATGTATGGGGTGTATCGATGTACGGCTAGATCGATGTTCATGCGATACACCTAGATACCCGCACGAGGTTATTAAACATACATTGTTACATGCATGATCCACCGCCAATATTCACCAAACGTCAATTACATATTTCCAGATGCATTTGATTATTAATTGTCTTGTAAATGAATTTTTCAGTTGATGATTTTTAACTCTTGTAATGTTTATATAATTATTATTTATGTTAAATTGCTTAGAAATAAATCAAATTACTGATCGGAAATTAGAAACTATTGAGGACATGTTAATTTCCTCGGACACTTGGTTTATACAGCGCGCGTGAAAATATACAGATATGTCAGAATATATATCTAGAAAAATAAGCACCAAATAATGAAACTAAAGCAGGCATTGCGATAGCTATCGACAGATATGTAAACGGTCATGGCAGAAATGCGTAATTCTTGGTTTTTAAAATACTCACCTGTCTAATGCCCTATCCGCTGAGTAACTAGCAGCATCAGACTACTCGCCTTATGATGAACGAGGAGTGAAGAGATGTTCTCATCAAACAAGTGACTAGGGGATATTTTACATATATCCTTCCCTAACAGAATTTTAATGACCGTAGTTGAGGGGTTCCTGCTTCTAGAAGAGCGGCTGGTTTGCCGTTTAGCTGCCCGTGAACGGCTTTACAGAACTGACGAGTGAAAAGTGCCATTTACTCTGAGGTTTGGCTCTAAACTCATTTATTTTCCCGATTGGTGAATGTATGTATGTAAATACACGCTACAAATAGCGAGTCTCGTACACCATTTTCAGCTCGTGTCAACCTATCGTTTTCCGTTTTTTAGCTTTTCGTATTTTCTTGTTTTCATTACTATCGCAAATATTACCACGTGTATATTTTTGTTTGATATAACTCTGAAAGAGTTGATTATTATCTAGAGGAAGTTGTTTTATTTTAACATGCTATGGAATTTCATGTTTTTAATTTGATCGTAATTAACACGTTAACCTGTTTTATTACGTAAAACTCACACATTTACTTCGCCTTACCGTTTAACTAAACTTGTTTTTAAAATATCCATGAACAAACCTCGACGGGAGTTCAGTAATTGACGAGTGATCCAAGAAAAGAATCACCTAATTGGTTATTTCAGTAGCTGAAATACGAAAATTAGTGCAAAATGTCTTTGAAAAATTCATGAGTATTTCAACGTGGTTCTGTGAAATATGCTCCAAGAGAAGATAACACGTGCAAATAGTGAAATTTCTCGCGGACGATCAAACGTTGTCTCAATCTCGCTACTGTGTTAGTCCTGTTCGTGCACGAATCTCTTTCACAACACACTTAACACTCGTTTAATAAAATTAACTTACACAACTCCATCCGCCCATCTGTAATGTAAATTTAATTGGCACAGTAAATTGATGCGCGCGTTTAGAATCGTAATCGGATTGAATGCACCTTGTCACCAAACGCGCTCTAATGTGTAGTCCGTCTCATTCCTCGCGCGTGCATTGAAACGCGCCGCGGCACGTGCGAAAAATGCTATCTTTGCTTCAAATTGTTCCTACATGTATGGCGTCTCTTTTCAAATATCCAGTATGACAGACAAAACGATTTGGTTGATTTGTAGTCATTAGTAAACATAGGGGATTCGAAACTATTGATAGCGATCAGCTTGACGACACCTCTCCTATCATAAGTTACTTTGTACAAATCAATAGTTTTTATTTCCCTAACATTGATCGATATCCACTGATATCTTCGTTTTGTATGTTATTCATATATTTGCTTGAAAATCGTCATAATTCAAAACACATGGACCAATGGGTACCAATGTACCCACATAATCAATCAAAATGCACCCGTAGACTACCAGTCATCTCGTGTCGGAGTTTTTGTTAATGATTCCATGTTTTAGATGCACCCTAATTCCGAAACAACCAATATTATTTAACTGATTGATTATCTAATTATCTGATTATCATTCCATTTACAGGCACATTTCGACTAGCATGTACAATTATATACAAATACGTGAAACGGTTTAACCAAAGTATTAAATGCTTCACACTCACACATCTAAAACTCGTGGCTGTTTAGATTAACAACTTACTTCAATATATGTTTATAAAATAACGAAGCCAAGCGGTGGGTTTCTTATCGCCAACAGCACAATGTGCACTTGTCCATTGCATGAAAAGTTAATGTTTGTTGGAATGACATTTAAGTTGGGGTTATTTCCTGAGGAATTATGCCCTCAGTACCGCGACCACAACTTCTATTTCACGTCCGTCAACCCGGCCCCGAGACCCGCTGGTCACCTAGAGGCATCAAGTCTATCGGACTCGACCGTATTCTGAGAGATGTCGAGCGAGAATCTTTGAAAGAAATTAAAGATCAAGTTTAAAGAATTCAAAGAAAAAGACAAGGGTTTGTTCGGTGAAGGCTTTGGAGTCAAAATCGTCCTAGAAATGGATTTTCTGATTGATTTCCCATTGAAAAAGGAGCGTCTCACGCGAGCGGGACTTGTTATCGAATTTGATAGGGGAATTGTCTTCCGATATTGGACGGGCCGGACCTGATTTACGCCAACATCGGCCCCTGTTTGCTTTAACCTCTCACGTTTGTTTGTCGTATTAAATTGTCGATTCGTGTCAAGTAGATAATACAAAATCAATGGGTCCATAATGGCACTGCCTCCGAATTTGTGAGCCCCAATCCCCTCCCCTGGCCCCAAGGCTCTGATCAGTCGTGTCCAAGACGTCTCCCTGACACAGGACTCGGACCACGAATCTAATTACAGGGGGTGTTCACACTCGCCCGACCGGGGGCATTGTTAGCCCTGTGGGGGTTAAACTAACTTGGCCCAAGACACCTTGTTCAACGTCCTTGCTGCTAGGAACAGATTGGAAGTGCAAATGTCAAGTTTAGAGTTGGTTTAAGAACAAGACCTGCATACTTCATGAATGCAGAGGTGTTGGTGGGTTGGGTGTTTAGGGTAGGTTGGGGAGGGGACATAGCGTCTGACGCTGGACACAACAAGACCTAGATTCTGGGGGAGATATCGATGCGTGTGAGTGAGTGAGTTAGAATTGAAATTAAAAATTTCAGTCATGTTGCGCATAAGCACACTGAACAGGAAACATGCACCGACATGTGATAATTCACCGTTAGGTTTTAAATAAATGGTTCCAAATTTTCTGCTCATTTAGGAAACAATCAAACGAAAATTTATTCAAATCCACCATTTTCAATTACTTTGAAGCCAAAGAATTGCTTTTGTAACCTACACTGTTACTCACTCACTCACACATTGAAAAACCGTGTAATATTTCACTGTATTTGATTTCTGGTTGAACAAGTCTAACGGATTTGATATTGGCGTAGCTCTTTACAAAGCTGTTAGCCAACGCGACGTAATGGCCGTGTTTCGGCAGTTTATTAAATGAATGGCATCTCGAATGTTTAATTACACATTATGAGAATTAAGCTCTGATAATACTCATGTATAGATAATGACCGATGTGCAATGTCCATCAAATACGGCTCGTCGTCTCCCAATAGGTGTGTATTTACACTGAAATACACAATCACAGGTAACGTATCCATTAACAGACGTGCCACGTGCGGCCATATTGACAATACACACGGAACTCTCCTACGATTGTCCCACCGTTTTATCTATATCAATATTTGTCTAGTACAGTTTTACCCCCTGTCCTTCCCAAAAGCGGAGAGAGCCAGCTTGCGAGTAACTGTTTGCATTGCCTCGCCATTTAAGCGATAATCTGATCATGTTTGCTTGTCATAGTTGTTGAATGAAACTGAATCCTCGAATTGGACGCTTGTGGAAGGTTTAATTGGTAATTCAAGAGGTTACTGTGAAAATTGTACGATGTTATTACTATAGATAATATCAGTTCGTTGTGATGTAATATTTCTGAAATTACAAAGTCAATTTTAAAGTCATTTTGACCTTACAAATTTTACCGACTTTTGAAACATAAACTTCCATAAAGTAGTTCCAGAAAAGAGTGAATATTTTATTGGCATTGATAACTACCGGGGTCCTCGTGAATATTTCACTATTCTCCCTTTCTGTGTGTTGACAGTCGTATTTCCTCACGTGAATATTTAATTCGTCTCAATATTTTCTTTATTGACCAATTATTGTTATTTGGTTCCGTGACTTCTGCTTTGGGATGCGTCTGCGGTCCTGTGTTTGTTTTCCAGTTCCGGTGAGGGTTTTATTCAAATTCTGTCCCTTAAGACGGAACGGGAATATTTTTCTTTGAGCCTCGGACGACAGCAATGGCGTGCTATAGAGGAAATATTGACTACTCTAGGAGAAGCGCCCCGTCTGTCGGACCAGGATCTCTCGATTTGAATGGCGGACTCTCTCTTTCGACTTTCTGACTCATCCACTCTTTGTTTCGTCGTCATGTTAAACCTTTGTCAAAGGACGAAAAGAAGATCAAAATGACGCCCGTGTTACCTCGTTTCAAAGGCAACTGCTCAGGACTTAAGAAACTAAGCAAACAAACTGTATCTTACTTTCCCGCCTTTTTCAAAATGTCGTCTGCCCAAATCTCGACCCTTCCCTCGTCTCTATCCAATTATTACTCCAATCTTATGACATTTGGCTGGTCGGTTTGTACGTTATTCAATTTACAGCATCACTTAAAGACAATCATTCATAGGGGAGCCAGTCCTCATTCAATAACACATCGGCCCCTTGGTTCGAGCCGCGGGCTGAAGCCCTGTGGGGTCCTCGCTTCAACCGTCATCAGGCTAACCAAATCTGTGCGGCACCCTCGGGGCGGCAGCAGCAACCGTCAAACTCCATCTGTCGCCGTCCCCGTCTCTGATTTATAAACAAACTTGCATGTTGTGCACAGTACATCGATTGTAAATACCTTAGTGCGATATAACGTGCAGATACGACAATAATGTTAGCATGTTAATACACAATCCTAATCCAGTTTGATATATCTTTGTAACATCTTAAGGAGATCAGACTGACATGTCATCGCAAAGTATAATCGTAAATGTAATTTTTTTTCTCATTACTTTACAGGTCCACATTGTATATATGCATATTTATTAGCGTTTCCTATTTATTCATATGTGTAAGAGAAGATAATGGGAATGACACTTGTGACAATGGTTTACAGTTTAGATGGTGGATAGGCATGCATTACCATGGAAACCTCATACGAATAGTCTGAGAGAGGACAAAGATAAAACCAGGTCCCTGAGAGAAATGTTGGAACTGGACATTGAAGCTGGGTACGCGAACTCTCCGAGTTGATTCATGCCATCTAATATCCCGTTAACAAGTGACTGTTTTCATACCACCATGGTGTTTCGGCATAAATAATTGAACAGATTTAAAAAGATATTCCGGGTTTTTAGTGACAACTCACAAGTCCGGAGAAGCGATTCTGGAACCAATTGCCATGTCCACGTGCTTCCTTATTGTCATTCTCACACAATTACTTAAGCGACGATGGTAAACTGTGGTTTGGGGACACTGAGACAATAATTTGTGACTAATTTGTCAAATCGTGGACACCGATAACTGGATTTGGACACGATACCGCTCTCAATTCGTCCCAAATTGAACACCTTGGGGGCTTGGTAATCACGTTAGCGCGTAACAAGCATTTCATCCATAGCGCCGGGCAGCACCAAGCGACTAGACAATATATGGCGAACAAGTCAGCTATTTTACTGGGAGTTTATCAGTCAATTTCCGTTCGTTTCTCTTCCTTCTGAAGCTTTTGATACTGTTGTTTGATGCCGCAATCGGTAACGTCATTCCTGTAATTTCGTTCCGTTTTATTTTCCTTGTGATGAACGTGTAATATGCAGTATTACCCTATTTGCGGTTCTGTGTTGTTGCAAAAGTGATCACGATTTTCTAAATTGTTATAAAAACGAATTATGATTTAATGTTGCGCTCATTGAGAACGCAAATTGAAGGCCATGTTTTTCATGGGTATTATTGCGTTCGATACAAGGCTGACAATTCTGAGGACAAGAAATCTTATTTGACAAGTTCTGTGAACCAAAACCAACAGTTTTAATGATCATTTCAGTCCCAGGGGTGGAATAACCACATGCTTAATGAACAATACCTTTATGTTCATTAAGTAGCTTATGACAAACTCTTTGAAGTCGGACGTCCCTGAAACTAACAAATTATTAACTTGAATGTAGACGAAAAAAACCCCACCCTTAGCGAACCGAGAATATCCGATTGACTGATGTTTAAGTGTATATAACCTTACTGTTTATGGTAGTTTCAGAGAACGATCGATGTTTGCGTTTATATTTTTTTTCTCATCAACAATGCTGTTGGCCTACTTCATTAAAACTTCATGGGTCTCATTAAACCTAACTGAATTCTAATTTGCCCCTCTCAAAGGTTGAGACTCGGTCGACACGGGTGAGGGTCTCGTACAATACGGACAAAACGATATTTCAAGATTAGCTTTGATTTGTCTCGTTGAGGGAGAGTTTACGTTAAGTTGTTGTGACACGAATCTTATTTATTATGTATGGTTTGTTTCAGCCGTCGCGCTGTGCTAGGCTGCCAGAGCCTTTGATTTATTCAAACACGTATATCAAAGACACATTTTCTTTAATGCTGCACATTGAATTAAAGCAGTGACCTGATTTGTACGAAGACAAAATCTTACTTGATGTACAGATAAATTAAATTTATGGGGATTTGTACGAAATTAATATATTTTGGGATTTTAAATCCTTTATCTTCTTATAATGCACATGAGAATTAATCTTTATTATTGATCATGTTTCATTAAACCGAGAGAATTATTTTTTTAATATTTAAAAAAATAAACACTAATTCCTCTCGGGGTGGTTTTATTGGCAACGATCTACTGGAGGGGTATCATGATTATGTTTGTATGGATAATAGCAATAATTATTTGTTGGCATGTTTACAAAATCCTCCTGATCTCCCGCTGTTGTAATTGTCTGTAATCTTCATTTAACCACAAGCATCATTTGTGTTGTACACACACACATAGCAACGCTAAACACAGGCTTTGTTCGCCATTTCACCTTTATTTGTAAACTCGCCGATTAGGGAAGGGAAGCGCGCTGCAAGCTAGAACCACTCACCTAGGGGTCTACCATTAGTTCTCCGTCGGACGCAAAGTGAGAAAAAATATCATACATCGTTTAAGAAATTGAATAGAAATTCGAAAATTGGAATTCATATTGAATAGATAGCACACCGTTAGTGTTATAATTTGTTAAATTTGCGAAACACACGTGTTCAGGCGGTGTAGTGTTCTGTGCCAGATAATAATGTAACAGTTGGTTATGCGATATTTTGATTACAATTTCTCTTCAGTATGATTATCGTTTGTTGTAAATCAATTGAAATGTATCGATCTTGTCCAATCATAATTTCCTTCCTTCCTCAACTATCCCGATAGTAATTGTGTTTTTCCTAATTAATATTTTTTGACTCCTAAGATTTTTTTTATTTCACAAAACAGCGTGATTTTGTTGAATATTTTAACAAATATTGCCAAATAAAGAGAAACTATTATATTAGCCTTTTAAGCTTCCTAAAAACTCTTTTCCTTTTTGTGTTTTGCAACACGCCGGCTGCATTCTGGGTATATTACCCTCGGTTTCCCGTCCTAGCTGGTATGTGAGAGTCGCTTTACAGAGACGCCGTTAGCTCCACATACTCAATTCAAGCATTAAAGAAAACAAACTTTGAGGGAAGAATTTGCGATACTTTGAGAGTGATATAGTGGAGGCGAGAGAATGCTTTTTACCAAACCCTCCGCCATATTTCACAGTCTGCATCAGCTGGGCCCTGCATCTGTCACAGGCTGCAGCGGATCAAAATCGTGTTCGTCTACTAAAACACAGTCATTGCTGAATAAGTAACATTTTTTTACCGCTCCAGAAAAACGTAACAATAATTCGTGCCCTCGACGTTGTATACGGTGACGCTGGGACAGGCCGGTTGTCACTTTCTCTCCATCACAATGACTAACGACAGAAATACATGATTCATCGCCCAAGGACTATTCGCGTGATGTGGTCGAATGGATACAACGCGCCTGGATTTCTCGTCGTGTGCGCTGGCCCATTTTAATTTCTGTAAAGCCGTGATTTAATATTAAATATACGGCACGTCACTTGCCATAGAGCATACATTCCTTAAATGTTTGGACAGCGATGTTTCAGATGTACAGGATAAACATGAAGATTTACATATATTATATACCTACAGTGATGTTTACAAGCAATATGCAACTTGACTGATGATTAGAGGTCGTGTATAATTGATAGTACAAAACATAGGATTTAAAAGCGCTGCTACTGCTATACTATAATGGGTTCCATCAAAGGATTTGCGTATGCTACTTTATATGTATTAATAAACAAGTTTAACTGTTTTGATGTGTTTCTCAAGCTGTGACGTTGGATGAAATTGTTGCTATTTGTTCAGAACTGAATTGTCGCTCTTCCTTAATCATTGAATAACATTAACTCGCGTAAGCATAAAATTTTAGAGAACACAGTATTGAGATCTATGCAGAGGGTCGCGCTGTTGCTGATGGTATACGGAGAGTAATGTTCAGTTGTCAATTCGGACGATGAAGAGTAGTTGTGGTTTGGGGAGCAGCATTCAGTAGATGATGTTGTTGCCAACTCATACTGTTGATGGTGCTGTTGATCGTGAAGAGATTCAGATTAATCACTGTTTCGGTTGTTTTAGGTTCAGACGGCGAGGACGAGGGCGACCCCGACAGCGGCATCGACACGCAAGGCAACATCTCGGACAAAGACTTCGCTCTAGAAGCCGATAATAGCAAAGAAGAGAAAGAAAATATCATGTCGGGTATTGGGAATAATAACAACACTAACTTCATGAACAATAACAACAACAACAGCAGTATGGGGTCGAACCCCGTGTTGTCCCCAAGCCTCAACAGCCCTGCCCCCATTAAGGAGGAACCCCTCCGACCAGACTCCTGTCCCCTCGACGTGAGTCCAGCATCAGTAGATTCCAATGCTTCTGTGGGTTCGAATCTCGGACTAGACACATCCAGTGGTAATATTAAATGTAACGAAAGTACCGGAAGCGGAAGTCCTCAGAGCGGTACCCAAGGGAGTGGGGTCGGGGGGTCGAACGGCTCCGGGAATAGCGGAAGCGGAAACACACAGGTTGGGGCCAAAAGGCGGGGTCCAAGAACCACGATTAAAGCTAAGCAGTTGGAGACTCTTAAAGCAGCATTTGCTGCCACGCCGAAACCAACTCGACATATACGTGAACAGCTTGCTCAAGAGACAGGGCTCAACATGAGAGTGATTCAGGTAAGAGTATGTCTTGCATTAATCTCTTACCACTATCTTGTATTCCGGAAAGGCCTCGAGTCGCTCTGTTCGGGGGTGATGGGATTGGCATTGTCAGCGCTATTGTCGCGAGTGTCAGCTGAACGGGGGGGGTATCTCGGGGTAACGCGGTAGCCCGGGGTGGGGGGCAAGTAACGGCCTTCTGTGCCATTCTGGGGACATGCTTCGATGTCACATCTCGTCACGCTTCGGTTCTTTGCGAGGATGCGTTACTTATTTTGATAAAAACTTCAATTCTATTCCAATAGTAAACTCCATCGCCTAATTTCTGTAAGCAGTGTTTGTGTTGGCAGTGGAGTTATGATGCGACAGGCTTGAGTCTATCACAGGCCAGGCCACTGTTTCCTTCAATGCCTTTAATAATGTCCTTCTTCAAGTGCATTGTCTGGCTTTCTATTGCCATTGTGGGCTTGAGGGTATCACGAGTTTCGAGTGATTGTACGCTTATTCCAAGCTTGCTGTATCTATGTGTGCCTGTTGCCCCCTTTATCTCGATAATACCTTATAATTTGTAATCCCATTTCCATTTCGCTCCAAGTATTGTCACGTTGAAGGGCTCGGATGTAAAAATGATAAATCAGATGTATTGACAGACAGATTCTCTTTATACCCTCTTGACGCTCGAGAACTCACACCTCTGTTGGGACTTTAAGGTGAAGAGCTCAGCGCCTCTTTGAAATTTTCCAAGCGAGAGTGTTCAACAAAAGCTTACACTCCTTTTAGAATTTTATGGTAGAAGCTACGCGAGTCTTTTCAACCTTCTTTCTTCGAGAGTGAGAAAGGGGAGAGTATCGCGTCATATTGTAACCTTGTAATCATTTTTTCCTAAGGTCGCGGCCCGCTGCATAAATGTTTGTGAATATTCCGAGATTAGCTGAAACCGAACCTCGCATCGGACACGTTGTTTCAGTTCAAGGCGTCAAGTTTCTCTCACACTCGGTGAGCTGTTCCTACATCCTACACCGCAGTAAACGCGTTAGACAGACTATAAACGCGTTAACAACACTCCTCCCGGCAACTGGACGAGTTAAGAAAACGGACATTCTTCTAAAAAACACTGAACTCATTAACCCCAAGTATCAACTCCGTTTGATGTAAACTTATGTCTTCCGAGGAAGAATTCTCTCCAAATGTTCTGCTTCTTTGTGGACCTCTCGGGGCTTTCAATATGAGCTTCCCTCTGGGTGGTATGGTTGGTAGATTGGTAGAGCCGAGGTTCTTCAGCATAACCTATACCAGGCTTTGTTTTGGTACAAAGACACGCATACTACTGTTGTACAGAGACATATCAGCGCGGAAATTACATCAAATTTTATGATGGTGATTCTGCTGTAAGATACGTTTTATTGTCTCCCTTGTATTGTTTATTTTCCGTTACAATGCCTGTAGCTATGAAGGCACATACCCACTTTGTGTAGTCTGCTGGGGGATATCAAAGTGTCTCTATGCGAGTTCAACAGAAGGAGCCCTCTGCTCAGTTGTACAATACAATGTATGTCTAATGCATGAAAAACGGAGATCAAAGAAAACAGCTCTTTGACAAGTTATTGCAAGACTGAACCCTGAAAGAAGTAGGAAACCAGTGTTTTAGACTCCACACATTTTTAAATTTCATATTTACACCCCGCATAGTCTGACGATTTGGGTGGGCTAAGTCAAAACATGGTTTTATACATAATAATAGATCGGGCTTGAATAAGATGTTCTACTTCTTTGTGTCTGTCTGGTTTAAGAAATTAGACGTTTAGACTGACCAAGCTGCTGCTAAAACCTGGATTTCCAGTATAGTTAATATTTGCTATTTTTAGTCTATTTTCAAGTTTATTTTTGAATTGGTCTGTTTTATATCTGTTTATGAAAAATATTGGTGGCGCAAAAATATAACTTACTTGTGGAAATTTTTTCAGTTTCTCGTGGACCTTGGTTTTAGTTCCCAGAACAAATATCCATTAAACAACTGTCAATGATTTCAAACATTAGAGTTTTATGGGTTACCTGTGTTTGAACATATGTATTACAATGGTGTTTACGTGTGAACATTAGCGTTGTGTTTAAGTATAAGGTTTACAATGATTCAACACGTAACATGAATCAGACTACAATACAGTATATAGTAGGAGGTGGGGAAGCTGTAGTGGAGGCTCTTCGTGGTTGGATCTCGACTTGATTACCGAACAACGGAGAATCAAAAGCGCTTGAGTTGATTTCCAATTCCAAGACTTCCTTTCCAGCGAGCAGTGGCGGCCTGTGTTTGAGCTTTCTACCAAGATTGTTTAATTTCATCGCCCCAGGCGTGATGTATGAAGAGGGAAGGCGATATGTTTTTCGAATCAAAGGAAATGGGGAAAATTCGGTCCTATTTATGGTACGGGCGATGTGTATGACAGTCATTTCCTTTAGAGCCGCGCAAGAGATGCCATACATATCGACTCCATTGCGCGGACGCGCCAATTCGGAATCCGCACGTTCGTCTCCGTTGGCGGACTGGACGCGAGCAGGCTGGGATCGTGGCTCATCGTTGGCCAATAGACTTTGAAAAACGATCCGAAAAACAGGACGGAGACTTTATTTGCGTTAATTACTGTCAAACGTTTTGTGTGAGGCGTGCTAACAGACTTGAGTTAACGGTCTGGCACGCACCAGTAGCCCCTAGTTTCACGAGTGCTGTTAATTGCCACTATTAATCACCAATGGTTCGATAAGGTCGCCAATTAGAGAACAAAAATCGCACTACTTTCACTTGTGGTGTGTTCTTCTTTCGATTAGGTCAAGTATTCTCAATTTACGGACGTATGCCAGCAGATTAGTGTAAACTCCCCGTCACCATTAATCTGTCCTCTCCCCGACTCTTCCCCTAAACACGCTGAGAGATTAAATGAATCTCTGACAACAACCCTAAAGATACGGGAAGGAAACCGCCATTACGATAATTTGTCTTTTCGTCCGATTCTCTGGCAGGATAATGGTGCCATTAACTCTGCAAGGATCTGTGGGTCTGGAGAGGATGCAGACCCTTGTCTGAATGAAACTGTTAAAAGATCATCGGGTTTACAGTTAAGGCAGAGCGATGAGTTTCTAAAATATTGTAGATAGCCTATTCTTTACACGCATTGTGCTGCATATAGTTTCGTAATATCGTGAGGTTAATATGTGACGCTACCTTGAATGGGGTAAGTGAGTGAGTTTATTTTTACGTCGCTTTTAGTAATATTCCAGCAATATCACGGCGGGGGACAACAGAAATGGGCTTCACACATGTTACTTTGAATGGATGAAGTAATGTTTCGTCGGTATGTCTTGAACGAAAACATTTTTTCTGAAATTAAGTTTACATCAAGGACGTGTATCACAAATATACGAGAAACGCAATTTCCATTACGACAAGAAATCTCGAAGTTCCTTGTTCGAATCTGACTCTATCAAGAGCATATGTTTCTGAATTTCTGTCAAATGGTAATGATACCACGTGTTCGCGAAACAGTCAGCGTATCCTTCCGCATCGTTGGCTCCCGACACACATGCACAGGCTTGTCAAGTATTCGTTCTGAATAAGGACGGAAGCATATGGTACGATCAAAGGTAAAAGTTTGAAACTCGCGATGTAGGATATGAACCTGCTTCTTTAACGTGAGAATGCTTGAAAGATATGGGTTATATCAAACTTAAATTTATAACAAAAAATATTCATCTGGTTGACGAAGAATGCCACTAAACGTGGGCTATTTTAGTAAATATATGTCGTGAAAAAGCTAAAATGTCGCAACGTCTCGTCACGGGGCGAGATGTTACGAAATGGGGCATAAACATGCCACTGTTTGGGGGGGAATTAAACATACTTCATGATGACAGGGCAATAGAAGTGAAGATTGTTGAGGCGACTATTCCCACACTCGCAGCTCGATGACTGTTCATAGTACAACGAAGCGGAGGAATTAGACACAGTGTGCATTTGTGGAAAGTTAGATATAAATAACCGTCTCAAGTTAAATCGGGGGAAATGGCAGATAGGCGATAGGCAAGATATCCTTAAGCCTTGTTGCAGGATCCGCCAGTAACAGGTTTATCTCACACTCTAAACAAATGCTGGCGATGGTCCGAGCCAAGCTTTCATGTCGTCTCATATGAATCGACCAAGGTCATCCAAGTTAAAAATCATAAATATGAGAGTTTTGGCGTATAACACCATTGGTACGTAGTCTTGATGGAATCGCGGACCGATATCTCAGTGATACGGCCAAAGATAGTGCGGGTACCGCTGTTTGCCGTCCCATTACTGCTGCCCTCAGCGCGGAGAGATACGTAAATCTGACTCGCGGAGGGTCCCATGGGAATAAGCGTATCTAGGTTCCATAGAGGCTATCTCAGTGCGAATATCATAGAACGAAACAATAATCTCTTGTTCTTTCACGCCATGTGGCACGAAAAGGATATTTATGAGAGATAAGGGTCGAGTTGAATTTCAGCGAAGCTCGAATTTAACACACAAGTGTGATCTATGCTTCGACACACTGACTAAGACAAAGGCTGGGGTACTAAAGCATACCCCTGACAACGTCCCCCCTTCACACGCTGATCCCCTTTGTCCCCTTATTAAGTATCCCCCTTCCCCCTTCATTATCGGAGGATGCTATAATGACCGCATACTCCCTATCGCTTTAAACGCTGGGCGAATTACATAGTGGACAAATTGTTCTTCAATGGATCGTGTAAATGACGGAAGCATTAAATCACCGCGGGTGAAAGCGAAGGGGTGTGGAAACGCCATACTCTTCTCGTATTCTGGTAGACTTTTCACACACACTTAACCGAGGCTATTCATTCCGACGCGAGCTGATTGTTCTCTTATCCAAAATGTTCCTAGAGTAGGGAAATGTTGACGCTAATTTTGCATTTATTTTGTACATTAATCTTCAATAAACCACATAAGGTGAATCTATATATGTATTTATAAAATATAACGAAACAAGAGAACGGACATAAGTATAGAACACCCATTAACAAATGAGTATTGATTTACGACACCCCTGGCAATATCCAAGAAACAATACCCCTCCCACAAAGTAACAGGCGTCCGTCAAGCAAAATAATCACATTTGAGACCTGTATATTAAAGGACGGTAATGTTACTAACAAAACACCGTGATGAGCGTTTTGAGCGTGCATTGATGGGTGGTAAAGCTCTATACAATTGGAACTATTATTATTAGATATGTTTTGGTGTATGCACAATCACATAATCATTAACACAATCCCATACAAGAGTACATTTTTCGTTGCTTAAAATCAACTGTAATGAAGAAGGTATTTGTGCAGGGCAGGTATATCCGTATATGAAGCAAGTTACAGGTGCCCCCACGTGTTGGCCGAACCGTTAACTGCGGGCGATATGCAGGATAAGTAAATACACGTCGCGGCACTCCGACGTGACAGGTCAATCGGTTTACTCCGTGACATAGAACGTGACCCCTGACCTTCAAACTATGTCCTCTGTTGACACAAACCGACATACGTACACGAGTTCTGTACAAATACGGATGTTGTTTGCGTATTGTACGCATGTACCGTTTGCTATCGATTTCCTTTAATTCAACCAGAAACACACGGAAGAAGTCGCTCTAATACCTTGTGCGTCTCTCTCTTGTCAGAATTTGTATTTGAAACTTATTATTTAGAATTAGAAAGAAATTACTTCCAAATATAAAGCTGAAAGATATATTATAATTTTAATGACAAAGGATGCTGATGCTACCTTGGCTGAAGTGCTGTCTTCAAATTAACAAACATAGTGGAACAACCAACATCCTTTAGTACCTTTAAGAAATACATTTTAGACTGAATGCTCTCATCCGTGTTGAACAGGCTCCATGCATACATTCCCTGCAACTATATAAAAATGTATTGTATTATTGTCTTAGAATTACATGCCCCACCAGGTATGTTGTAGTATGCATTTAAACATTATACAGGCTCGTCTGTTCCCCTAAGCGTGTAAAATATAAATAATAACATAAAATGATATCAAAGCGTTAGTTTTCCCTAATTAACTTATCTAGGCTTTGATCAGCTGTTTTATGATCGCCAGATCTGTTCTTTCAACATCAGCATACCCGTATACTCGGAGTTCAAACAAGTTTATGATGTCTTTGAATAACATCGCCAGTGCATGCGCACCCAAGCATGCCATGCAGTCTGTTGCAATAGTTGCACTGTAAGGCAACCT
Source organism: Haliotis laevigata (assembly GCA_008038995.1). Taxonomy (NCBI): domain Eukaryota; kingdom Metazoa; phylum Mollusca; class Gastropoda; order Lepetellida; family Haliotidae; genus Haliotis; species Haliotis laevigata. The sequence goes on from VKKT01001069.1 coordinate 103,473, forward strand.
GGCCAACCTTTCGGACAAAGATCATCGATGGTAAAACTCACCTGACGGACAGTTTGAGACTCGTGAACTTTGATATTCTTATCACTGAATAATTGTAAATTTTCAATAAATCATAAATATGACTGGTTAATATATTATTATCAGGTAGAAAAAGTAATGTCACGCTTCAATGTTTGCCAGGTTATTTACATTTGAAAGTCAATATGGAAGGAAATTGATGACGATGATAAAGATACATCTTTTATAGTATCAGCTGATTCAAACTTTTTAAAATCAAATTCGACACAAACAGTGCATTTTAAGGGAAAGCGAAACCAATTCTCTTCTTAAAATCAATAATATGGTATCAAATATGCTAGAATTGTATTTCTTTTGTGAAAAAACGCGAGAAGGTTGTGCTTGTTTCGGCTATCGAGTGGCCATGTTAAGATCGATCTGGAGAGTTTACTCCCAGTCGCACACTGTAAAACACACCTGTTGTAATCTCGGATTCAAAAGCTCAACTAAAAAACTCTAGTGAGAGCATGCACTTCTATTTCCTCCCTAACGATTACCCCCAATGCAAGTTCAATTTTCAAGTGACTTGATCCGACTTGACGAAGGCTCAACAATCTAAGAAGAGGCTTTGTGTGAATTTCGAAAATCACGTGACTCCTTCACGTGCATTGATTTGCGCATGCGCGTTTATTTCGGACATCGATTCTGGCGCTGACGGTGTCAAACTTTAATTGATTTGAATTGGAAGTTTTCGAATTCCGATTGGAGCCCTCCAGAGCGAAGTGAACAGTGTTCCTTAAGATTTGGTTTGTTTACATCGCTTTCCCCCACTAATCACAAGTCCTTTCATCCTGATGGTATTTTCGAACGACTATATATTATCGATATTGGTTTTTGCTAAATGAATATACCCTCACTAATGAAGGTCCTCGAGTATAAAGGTCATTAAATCACATTCGGGAAGTCCAGTGTTCGGTGTGATACGATACATCTTATAACTAGATGTCAAGTCTTCGAGATTCAAACACACGACTATTAACGTACATTATTAATGTAGCGAAGTCACCGCGGGTTGAATAAACGATATGATTTCTATTATTCTCCCAGCACCCGTCGTACGGGGTTACCTCAGGATCAGACGAGGTGTGGCGATCGTTTGTTTATTGCTTGTACAGCCAATTCCATTTCTTTAAATATTGAGTAGAAGTTTATTGTATTCATTGCAGAATAGGTTTTCGGGGAATAGTGATTTTTTAAATTATTCACTACGATTCTTTTGTTTGATTAAATGTGAAAGTGTTTTGAATGTCAATCTGACGGTAGCGTTCACGGACATGTCTGATTACGTCTATTGTGTTTAGAATACTTTGGCAGATTTATTAATCGTTTACGAAGTTCTCGCTGACGTTTTTAATGATGCCAGAGACTAATGAAATATCTCCTTTAAAATAGACCACATCCGTTTTATAATTTCATGAACTATTTCTATGTAGAATATGTATTATAGAAACACTTTTGAATGCAAGTGAACCGTTTCACACAATGATTCCGGAAACACAATCCATGCACCCATGAAAGCCAGCCAGGCCACCAAACAGTAAATCAGTTTTGACACGCCTGAATTCTGCCAACATGGACCCAATACCTTCATTCGACACGTCGAACTTGTTTTCGACATCTAGACCTATTTACGGCATGCGTACGACTGCGCGAAGGCTCGACACACCACATGGGTACCTACAGAAACAAACAGATACATTAAGTTTGCCAGGTAGACCAGCACGGGGAAATGTTTGCGTTATATATCACACCTAGGTTTCCGAACGACCCGGAACGGCGATCGAAACACTGTGTATTCCGGTCATGGTTCCTTGAAGTCCTTTTCAGAATGTGTGCGAATATTTCTGTGTTTTTCTACGGCAAGATTCCCAACACTGGATGGGCATGCGCGAGTTTGCACTCCAACCAACGTCAACGTAACTTCACGCCTTGCACGTGCGTTACGCGCAGTCCGTGCCGAATCCCGTGCATGAGGCAAATGTGACATGTGGACCCAAGGGCTGTTGTATATATCCTATCAAGTTGCCCCTGGTCATTGTCTAACACCCCAGGCCCACAAGTCTCGTTCTTGCTTCAAAGCCCCCAACACTAACACACGCTTCAACATTTTTAAACAGAGATTGGTTTCTGTAAACCTTTCCTTCTGCAAAGCGGAAACGTGTTATAATCCAGTCAGCCCCGTGGTCACAGCTGTGGGAGAGCTTCGGTCTCTTCCAACGCTTGTGCATGACTTGATGAAAAGGGAAAGAGGCCTACAGTCGATGCGATTCGCTCTCAGCGTTCCATCTTTTGTAGTAGGTATTCGGCGTTACAGAATCGTTTAACGGATTCGCAACCTTGTACGAAACAGAGATGTTCAATATTGGGTGTCCCTTACTCTACAAGGGGTATTAAAATACCAGCAACACTCCGTTGGTTGACAGTTCGAGACGGTGTTGAGTAGCCCGCACCTTGTCACTGTTGCAACTGGTATCTTGAGCAAGGGATCTTCTTTTCAAGCATTCAGCTTTTTAAGAAGAGAATTTGAAATATTTTTCTTCCGAGCACGAACCGGTTGTAGTGACGTCGTATTATGATGCCAGGGTCGTGTATGCGAAGTGTTCGTAGTAACAGTGGCCGACGTTCAAATATGTCAGGTGTCATCATGCAGAGTCCCTCGTAACATCTTATGTTTCAAAACAGTAATTGTGAATATTAGATTGGTAGGAATATAGATATGGAACTGAGTGCCGTTGTACAAAGCGATCTCGGCGCTAAGGTGACTCCAGACTATCATACCCTATAGACTTAAGGTAGTCTTAGCGCCAAGATTGTTTTGTACAACGGCACCTTGATCTGTCACAACCTATATGTAACGTCACAGTGTTTGGTTGGGGCTGCAATCTGGCTTCGAGTTCCAGGTGGTTGTCTAACAGTGTGAGTCTCCAGTGTTGAGGAGTCGGTCTGGTAACAGTTACCCAACAATGACCGGGACTATGGACTTCTCCGACCCTGTCCTACTGGTGCACGTCACATGGGGATCCTCCACTTCATGACTGTATTGTTAGCCGAGATTGTCATTGAGAGAGCGCTGTGTGTTTGCTAATGAAAGGACAATGTCTGTCTGTTGCCTTCTAAGCGGGACGGACGAATCTGACTGTTGGAACCACCCAGCGAAAAATCGAATTATTCCCCTCGAGACAACGGTCATACTATTGTCGCCATGGCAACTCGGAAACGAATGACACCCCTTGGACCGGACAGTCTGTCATGGAAAAAGTAGCTGACATTCTATGCAATTTTGAAAAAAGAATATTTCCTAATGTTTTGCCCTCAAGAAATAAGAACTTTGGTTATCTTGGACGTCATTGGGAAATATCACGTTTTATTACTGACCAGTTTCGATACAAATATTACAAAAATAGTCGAGTTCCTGGCTGCTTTGCTTCAGTCGGAAGCGCATTTCCAGCCCAATACTTCAGCGTTGACACGGATTCGAAAATAATGACTCGTTTTAAACAGCGAATCCCGAACAGTTGAGTTATCCCCCTTTCCAGAGAATTGTAGAGATTCGATTAGATTCTTCCCTGCGGCGTTCGAGCCGAGTTGACGTGAGACTGTCGGTCTCGTACGGGTTCGATCCCCACATGCCCTTGGGAGGGAAATCGCATTTTAGTGTCTTCTCTCTGATCGCGCTGGTCACCGCTAGAGGGGTTTCTTTCAAATAGTCGTGTTTTTTCTTCTGTAGAGAAACAAGAATTGACGTTGTTGACCTTTTGGCCTTCAAATAAATCAATGTTTTCTCTTTTGAGTCGAGAGTTTGAAGGGCTGGCACGGGATAAGGTAAAATATTGATGGAACTGAACCTATTCAAGAGATTTCATTAAAGTGGCAAGATCAGCCTGAGCGGAGGAAACTATAATTAATGCAATATAAATGCAATTAGAAAAATATACATTTTTTTCGGCTTCAGATGAACTTGGTGTCATAGAAATGAGCAGAATGCATCATCATGTAAATTTCACTGACTTTGAAATATTTTCCTGAATAATATTTTCTGGTTCTTCTATGATTCCATCACAGTCACTGTTCTCCAATCGTCATATCGCATGATGAAAGACAGAAAGTCCATCGGAGCATATCTGCTTGTAGGCGGCCGCCATCTTTGTTTTTCAAATTGCCTCAGTTCGATGTCGCCTTAAATTCTCTTGAGGGGTCATTGAACAAAAATATTTTTTGGAAAATGTGTTAGAACACGATTCCCGTGGCTGCCTCCCGGACAAAGGCTAGATACAGGATCCATCATCGGCTATGCAACATGAGACTTGAGCGTGCCGAACAGACGACATCTTTGACCTTTCCCGCCATTTCTTGCTCTCTCCCATCCACTAACGGCCTGTTTACAAGACCGTGTCTTATTCGGTTTCCAGATCCGGTTGTGACTTGCCATCATGTCAGTTACCATTGTTTTCCGTATTAATCATGATATTTTCATTGCTAAGGTTTCTGATGACCGTCTTGCAGCGTGGCCAAATGTGAAAATTATTCATATATTTTGAAATAATACCATGTCTCTCTACTTTATCAACGGGTGACCCTAACGAGTGGTTGTCAGATGTTAGCGAATTGTTCACCACATTATTTCCAGTATAAATGACGTTGTACTTGATGTCAATTTTATTTATAACTCAAACACGAGAATTGGATTTGAAGCGGTCGAGACCCTAAAAACGTCCGCATTAGTATCTTTTTCTCTGATTTTCTAACAGCAATTATCCTGGTTTCGAATAGGTGAAGTTTAGTAATGTCCAAAGACTGTTTTAAATTGAGATGCCGCCAAGGTGTCTTAAAACCTTAAAGCTCTTTCCTTTTCTATTTTCGTTTTAACACTTCTTAAAGAGCAGAGGCTCATTTGCATATTTCCAATCAGAACGTTGTTTGAAGTGGTGATGGAGTATTGATTGGCTGGACCGGACGAGTGTTACCTAATGCACAATCGAACGGACTGCCTATGTTTTCTGAGTAGAACAGTGTGTCAGTCTCTTTAAGGCAATTCGCAATTAAAAAGCAGTTGATTTCTCTTGTGTGGTAAAATTACCAACACAGAACTACTTAGGCGGAGGGTTTTCCGGCGTAGAGGAGTAAATCGCCATACGCGTGCGCATTTGTCTATCAATTACAGCCATTCCCCTTTGAAAGGCGACGACAGAACCTCTATAATAGAATTGCCGTTCGTCAACAAACTACAAACACGTAGGTAACAGAATTGGCAAGTTTGAAGCGTAATGGCCGGCTGATTTGGTTTCCAGGCATAACATTGCCACAACGTTTGCCGACGGTTCGGCCAGAGCCGCGAGATCGTTAATAAATGGTTTTCTAACGCTACTGGTCCCACTCGCGTGGAAGCTGAGACCGCGCGGTTTGGTCCCCAGGGTCTCTAGTTCTCATTTCAGCAGTAACTGAAGCATTTAGGACACTTAATTCCCAGCATCTGAGTCCGCTTGCTCGACGCCGGCGAGCGTCTGTCGTACTGAATATGAATGTGTCTTAAGCTGGTGTTTGTGAGCGGGACCGTGATCCGTCAAGGCAGTTAGTTAATCCTCAAGATCTAAGACGGGAGGGGGAAGGGGAATTTTTGCATTTCCCCTAAGATCGCCACTTGAATATTCCGTGTATGATAACTGCAATGTCTGGCTCGTGACGTAAGCGTTCTCCGACCGTGTAAAAATAAATAAAACGGGTAAAAAAAATCAACTGAGCTCCATACTTTAAAGAACGCTTTCGTTTTGAGTAATTTGATATCTTGATTTAGCTAGCCATAACATTAAACATCAGCTTACCAGCGGAACAAAAAACGTCAACACTGACCCATTTCGTCGAAGTAGGTCACGGCGGAACAACGTCAAGAGGCTTGACTATTTCCCAATATTGCAGCAAAGACATGTGTACAAATCCCATGTGAACACTTTGCCATGTAAAACAGGGTCAGCTTTCTCTTTGAAGCGTCACACATCTTCAGATACTTTCATTCTTCCGCTGGAACTACTTTGCCCCTTGTTCTCGGGATTTCCTCACCTTTTCAACTCGAACGCTCCCTCCTGCTCCCCCTCCTCATGCTCTGTCACCGCTCACACGGTGTTATCGCCAGATATATTCCTTCCATCTTTGATCTCAGCCCCCCTCAAAGAGAAGGGCCTAGAATCATGGGTCTCCCACTTGTCTTTGTTTTGTAATCCTACGCCGAGCGTTGCTAGCCCTTCACGCATGCAATACTTCTCCTAGCCACGGCTGCAAGATGCGAATAAGGTTTCACCTTTTGGGATACGAAACCATAACATAAATACAGGGGTGGAGATGTTTCGTCGGTAGAGGCACTCCTTGGCATCACGTCGAGTTGTTTACAGCCAACTGGAATGTTTTAACGAACAAGGAGTACGTGTGGAAACAGGAACGTCTTTCAAATTTAGATTAACAATAAATTTTGTTAATTCTGTTTGAGATCGAAACTGAGAATAAAACATTGTGGAGTTATTTTCATAAAATGTGCATTTACTATATATGATAATTTTATTGGTGTTTTACACATCGGCTATGTACGTTCAGACAAACATTAAAGCATTAAACGTGTCAGATAACGAATATGATATCTCGAATAGAAGATGAATCTTTTATAAATTTTGAGAATGTAAAGCAGGCAGAAATGAAATTAAAGAGGGCATGTTGGATACTGTCATATAGAGTGTAACAAGTTACAATACTGTAAAGAATATAACAGAAAGATCAAACCGACATTTATTGCCAACCCATGCACAGAAAATCTTGCCCACTGAGCTTGGGTCTTTTGGCACATTGAGAAACCCCATCCCTCCCCCCAGTGTCTCCCCAGGGGCCATTGTTGGCCCCGACAGGGGGTGAGAGATGCGAACACAGGGGTAAAACGACCCCGAAAACCGAGCCAGAGTGCCACACACGATCTCCGCAAATAATGTACCTTCACATCCCAAATTAAACAACTGGATCTTGAGTTCGCTACTCCAAGCCGAGAACATTGACGGTGGTAACGGGCTATCTTTGTTATGTGTCGTTTTCAATTTGAAGCTTTGATGTTCGAAGAGGAAGCGAGATGGTTCCCTTCATCACGGGGGTACATTCAGAGACCCCCTCCTGCTGTAGCAGCAGACAGGCCTCCCTCACGGCGGCCCAATCGCCACCTACCGTGGGGAGTGTATCTACCGTCACTCACAGGGGTGGATCGCGCCGCGGTTCTAATCCAGCTTGTTTAATATGATCAACTCCGCCATATATAATTGGAATTTAATGAATTTCACAAGGGTATAAATACCTTTTGTGTACAATCTGCTTAAGTGTCGAAAACAGAAAAACGCCACGCCAGTAACAACAAAGTGCAAGTTATTGGCACATCCTATGTACCAAACAGCGTTATTACTGTTAACACTGAATTCTTGTCACGAATTATCATCAGCGACGAGCTTAATTATTATCATATTTAGATATACTGCGAATATTTCGTTTAAAAATTTATTAGAAATGCGTTAGTCATCTGACAGTTATACCATTCCCGTGTTAAACAGTATATTGTCATATCGGCTCTGTTATCAACCAACCAATAGGCGGTATATATCAATGTCCTAGTGCTGCCCTATAGTTCATGCTCCAACCTCTGTGTTAAATCTGTATTGATATCAGTGTTAAACCCCATTTCACAGTGTATCGATATTCGATATAATCATGCTGTTGTCCCGATATTTGTTTAAAACAACTAAAACGTATCCCCTATTAAATACAGAGGGTTTTATTTGCTAGCGGGACATTAGCACTCCGGGACTGTGTAGATCAAAGCAATCGTTCATGACCAGCTCATGGTGTTAAAAGGCCTTCAATACGATTTAGGATTCTTAAACCAACGTTTATCGCTGGATTCTGCTACCCTACTGCTAGTTTAAGCCTATCCCGGGAGGGGGGACACGCAATGGGATGCTGTAGGGGGGGTGAGCGCTAATTTTACTGATTAGCTGTTTAATATTTTGCCAAGCGCTGCAACTGTCGCCTACTGTAGGCCTGATTTAAGACAAGGGCCAGCAAAAGGGGTTCGTAGTGGGTAGCTCGCTGAGCAAATACCCCCAAGGCATTGCCAGGCAGAAATAATTCCGCGGTGGAGCCATTCTATAACCTCAACTCACACAAGCACTAGCGGAGGTTTGTTCTTGTAGAGACGCCCTAGGGAATGTTCCGTGGTGTAGGGAGACCCTTTCCCCCTTTTTCTTCAACTGTAGAAAGCTGAGCGAGCAACAATGGTAGTGGCACGACAATCGCGTGTTTGGTTCAAGGCCTAAGCCAATTCAGCTGCTCTCTCTCGCAGAGAGAATCGCAAGGAAATTCTATCTGAGAAACTGCGACAATAGGCGGAGAGAGTGTAAATATGTTATTCTTGGGATTAGCGCTGTGGAAACAGGTCTCGGCTATGAAACGGAGCCAACATGGCCCCTAGGAAAGTGCTGGTCAGTGTTGCATGTTGGTAACTCGAGATGACTGCAAAGAAAAGGCAAATTTGTATTGTGAATTGATGTCCTCGTCAGGAGCCCTTTCCGCACGTGACGGCGTTGCATGACACTTTAAAGATCCAGTTGGTAGCCTGTCGTGGGAGGGGAACTCAATAATTGATCGGGAATTGCAGGATAACTGGCTTTATACAAATAGACACCAATAGCTGCTCCGATAAACCCCTTCCTCTCATCCTTAGAAAGGCTTTTGTCTAAGAATCACATTTATTTGATATTTAAACCTTCCTTCATTACACGGTCAGGTGGGCATCTATGCCAACATGGCACGGTAATACCCGGTTATGGCATACAGGGTTCGTAAACATAGGGCAACTAATTTCCTCTCCCATAAACATTCAATTCAGAGGTATTACAAAAGATTTGGAATCACAGGCCTTCGTGAGCAGACTCGACACATCCCGGGTACTGGGTCTAGATCAGATATGTTTTGCTTCATCATTGGTCCATTCTGTAGTCATCTCTAATTGTGGACCTCGGTAAGGTCCTGATTGAAGATGGTCTGAACGGGAAGTCAACTGTTTTGTAGCGGGCAATTCAGCAGTTTAACTGTTGAAAGGACCTGTAATTGGCAGTGGTTGTGTGTGAAAGGGCCGGCCTAGATGACACCGGGTAACGGTGTAATGATAGACTTTGGATATTACAATCACCGTTAAACTGTCTCCTCTGGTCTCTTCCCCGTCATAAGCCTGTGAGTCCTGTCTCAGTTTCGTGGTCGTGTTGGCTGGGGACACCTACAGTCGCGGAGACACCAGAAAACCTGACTCTGCTGCAACATATTGGGTAACTGCGATGCTTCTACTTGGTCGGACTGTAATTACATTGGGAGAACATTCCTTAACCAAACCGTGAAGTCTGCGCCTGCCCTTTACGTGTAATTAGGAGTCGGTTCATCTTGCACAGTTCCAGAGAGGCAATTTGGCGAACCAGCAGGCTGACGTGTTCTTGTCCCAAGGGTGGAATGAGAGATGGGAAAATTACCCCGAAATTTTCAGTTATCTTGGAATCGGGACATATATCTTCGGATCTATATCCTCGTGTTATAACACATACGCTTGGAGGACAGAGACTATGAAACCTGTACAATCTGAATTACTTGGGTCATGGGTGTTCTTCTGATTTGGTAGTAGCATTGACGGTCAGCGATAAGAACGCTGCCGGGTTCTTTGTCAATGATTCTTTTCTGTTCAGTGTCTTAGGGTGGATGGACAATTGTTGAGGTGCAGAAGTATGGTCAAGATCGGGTGAGAGGGAAAGGGGTGTGGACAAGTAGATGTGGATGGGGACACGGTGTGTCGAGGAGGGGACGAGAGGGTAGAGCGAGAAAGGAACGGGGGGTCGAAAGATAATAATAGTGGAAAAAGATGTGAGAATATCAGCTTCCATTGTTGCCAAGTTGATATTCGAACAAACGGGCCGGGGATGCCGACACGATTATGGTCAATTGATGTGAGAAGGTTTATAGATGCATTGTCAAGACTTTTATGGACATTTAGATCAAATAGCTTTGGAATAGGTCTTTATATTATATTATTCACAAACGATCATTCATGCTCCGTGTGTCTCCCCAAGCGTGAGACTGGGCAAGTGATCCAGCTCTAGCCAAAATACTACACTCACGGATCAGCGTAATCTAGTGATCAGTAATTACAAAATTCGCTTTGAAAGGTCTACTATGTGTACATGCGGAATGTCGAAGAAATGTATTTGGCAGAGTTCTTTATTATTAAAAATTAAACGTTAGAAGAGTGTAGTTAAGCTGTTTCTGAGGCTTAAAGGTTTGACACTTTGGGTTTGAGAAAACGCTAAACCGAAATAGTTTTGACATTAAATATGTAAAATCCTTAACGTTTGAGACAACAAAAGGAGATAATTAGTGTTCAAACTACATGTTCAAGAACTGACGTACCTGCACGGATTTATGACACCGGTTCCGAGTTTTCGTAAAATGATTTTAACATTTGACATAAGGAACAATGAATCAGCTATATTCCGAGTCCTATCCCATCTGTTTGACGCCATTAACACACCTGTTGCTACACGGGTAAATTCATGTCAAGAAGGCGATTGCGTTTAATAATTAACTCTTTGCCTAAGAGGGCTCCTCCTCAGTTCTTCCCAGATAAAATTAACATGAGGTTTGGTATTACCCAATCCGGGGAGTCAATTTCAGTCTGACTACAGCACCTGGCTGTTGCTTTGTCACGAGAGTTATGCGGTGCTCTGTTAGTTACACACCAATTACAACAACGTTTCCAAAGACTGTGACGTCGAGTGGACAGTCCTGAGTACCTGGATAACGCCACTACAGGGGCTTATTTTCTCAGGGATCATGCTGTTTTTCTTTAATTTTGTCTCATTTGTTTGACCGACTCTTCTTCTACCCAGACGCGGGTCGCATTTCTAGCGGGACCCAGCACGTCTCTGTCGATTTTACCCCTGCCCCGTCTCTCTCCATAGGTTCCTTAGATCAACATCAAAAATCAATTGTATTTGTTTTAGTAATTCGTTAAATCATATCTTCCTTGTGTAAATACATCTTGTTGATACATGAAACCGACATGGTTAGAGTCGCCAAGTATTATGGATTATGTACGGTTCGACGAAATGGACATCACGCATGGTTTTAATTTGTGTGGATTTCCTCCATGTGTGTTGTACATTTGTTTCTCTGTCATCCACATACAAAATGTTATGACATTAACAAATATGATTTTTAGCATTTCGAACAAGTATGGATTTTCTGACTTCATGTGTAGCACTTTTCGAGGCTGACTTAACCCACCAATCAAATTAAATGTATTTGTTTAGGGATATTGCGTTAACGATGTAAACGTTATATTATTCAGTCATGCAGAATTTTACTTACGCGTTCCTTGAATGCGTTTACATAATGGAAAATTATTATTGAGTAATTTTCTTCGTCAAAAAATACATCAATACTTTAACCTTGCATAGTAATCATAACATTTTCATTTGTATTTTCGGAGGCATTAATAATCTTCATTGAGAGATTTGCATATTCCTTTCTAAAAATCTGAATATGTATTTATATATACATAAATCTCAAATAAATATATGTGTTCTTTTATGAAAACTATAATTTCTCGGTAAGATACTAATGCATTTACATATACGTTTATATATATATATGTATATATATTTTGAACTAAAGATCACATGTAGGTGTCTCTGACAAAGAGAATAATTTGTTGTGGGTTTTTTTCAGGTTTGGTTCCAGAACCGTCGGTCAAAGGAACGGCGCATGAAACAGTTGAGCGCCCTGGGTGCAAGGCGGCATTTCTTCCGTAACCCAAGGCGGATGCGTCTACGTCCCGGCGAGGACATGGCAGACAGCCCGGATATGCTGGGGGCCCCGGGATTCGGCTACATGTCAGGTAGGCACCCAGCGGACCCTATGGATAATTACATGTACCTCGACCACCCCGAGTACGTCCAGCCCGACTTCGACCCCATGGAGTACAGTCATAATGACTATAACGAATATTCCAACCATTCCGAAATGGTTTGGAATCAGGGGGGATTTGGGGGGTACGGTGGGTACCCGGATGAAACCTATGTGATGTGATGCGTGACTGCTGCTTGGACTACCCGACTGGGACGCAGTTGTTTTTTCACATTGCATTTTTACCTGACATTCTGTGAAATGTTTACGTCTGAAGAAATTATCAGGATGGTGCCCAGTTTATGTTTTAGCATAATGTCTCAGTGCATATCTGTGTCCAACTTAACGTGCTGTACATATTACTTCTGTGTATTTATGAATTTGTCCATATGTTGTATATTGTGAAATGTTGCCGAGAACTATGGAAATATCGCTGACACAGGGGAACCTGTTGAAAACACTGATATTTGCGATATTGAAAAATTGCATATTGTGAAAGCTGTTGTTACCTACAAAAAATGGATTAACTCTGCATTGGCAATAAAAATATATATGAGGAATATATGACTATTGTTCACATTTATTTTAATTCTCTTGAGTGAAATTCACATCGACATTCACATGGATTTGAAAGGAGTTTCAGACTAACAGTACTATTGCAAATTTGTGAGCATTTTTGATGCGTTTTAAATAAATTCCATGGATCTCGAATTTAGGATATGTGATTACTGATACAGTTCTGACAAAAAACAAACGATTACAACTTTTAAAACACAGAACGAAATATATTTTTGTTAAAAACGTGTTGATTTTAATTACCTTTTCCTGAAATGTCTTATATACGATATTTCGTTAAGACAAATTGTTGTTATGACGATACAAAGTATCAAGGTGTAACGTTCAAAATTACATCATAATTACATTATATAGGTATGGTCTTATTAACCACGGATCGGAAATACACAAGTTCATGTTCAGTGGCTGCACCTGGTTGTCTACAAGCTGTATGGGGGTTGGTTTTGTATTTTACATTGTTCTAATTACAACGAAATTATTGAAATGTTTACGTAATGTCCCTACTGGTAAGCAGCTCGAGAGTATCTCGGGGGAATCAGCAAACATGTCGGCGGGATGTGTAACCGAAGCAGTCGGCTATGTAACAAGCAATGTTTATGACGGTATTATTAATATTTTGTGACTGTTTAAAATTTATTATCAGGGAATATGTTGAGAGGAAGGAATTAAACTGCACTTATCACAGGTTTTCTCCGGGGTGGGCTCCACGAACGATGCACCCCCAATTGAGCGGAAGTGGCTTCAAAGAAACTATTCAAAATAACACCCATTATAATTTCATTAACTTCTAATGAAAACTTTTAAGCCAAGTTTATTGCAAATGCAAAGTTTGTACCCTATCTTTTCTTTTTTTTGACGTGTGATTGGTCACGTGCGTCTTTCAGCCGACTTGGTTTTACTGCCGGATAAAAGGAGTTACTTCAGAATTGTTCTGATTGAAAATTTGCATATTTCTGTCTTTTGATTTTTAAATATTTTTCCAAAATATTAATCAAGCTTGGCTGCATCTGTTCGATGAGACAAATTTATGATTCTTTCGAGAAAGTTTTGACTTTTCGCAGTAACTTATATCTTAACATTCTCCTAAAATACATCAGAAGGACAGAGCCATACACACTTATATTTCGCGCTAAAGAGCGCAACAAAACCAAATTTATCAATGCAAGACCGGGGCAGATGATACACGCAAAAATAACAATCATTAATAAGCAATATCAGCTGATCTGTCATGTATGACAGTTAATGTTTGCTCTGATTAATAAGTAACACCGTTGCTTAGTAACGAATTATTATTCGCTAAAGAAATATTTATTAGAAAAACACTGGATCTAGTCGCAATCACATGCTCTGTAACAGATTTACACAAACATTTTATTTCGAAACGTATAATTAATTATTCAGGTAACAATAGTGTACTTACGACTTTCGGTCGAGTGGTTACTATAGCAACAATTAATTCATATTCTAGATTTAGAGACACGTGTGCTGTGTAGGAAAAGTACATCTTTTAAACTGAAACAAATAACGACTGCCGTCTTATATTCCATTTTTTCTTTTTTTCCCCTCTTTATGAAACATTTACACTTTTAATTTCTAAGTAATACATATAGGACAACACATTTCATTTGAGTAGAGCTGAAATTGCAACTAAATACATAAAAGGCCAATGCATGTTCTCGTACAAGTGATATAGAGTAACTTACTGTTTTGAAGTAGTTTTCTCCTGGTGAGGACTGTGGTTAGTGTCGAAGATTATGATTTTGTCTGACATATTATGACATAATATGCATTTTACAAATCAAATATGCCTTTGCAAGCAATAAATACGTTTGATTAAAAATTCATGATAACCTTTCCAGATTGTTTTCTGTTTGTGGTGATGCCGTAAGCGATTTGTCAAAAAACAGAAATTTTCCTAACGCCTAGCGGAAATGTGAATTATTAATACGTGTTGTGTAAAAACAACACATTGCTGTAGAGAGATTCAGTCACTGACTGTAGTCAGTCCGTCCGACTGTGGTATGATAATTCATATGTTATCATTTTATTTGTGTTTTTTGACGGAAGTTATGTTTTTTTCGAACGTTTCTTCAATTTTTATTCTTTTAAAGAAACTTACAAAAAATATACCATTTGAAATAAATACAAAATTCATGGTAAAGTATGGATTTTGACGTAATCCAGATTAACCAGCTCGGCGATGGAGGTACAGTTCACACTTGAACGTATTTATTATATACAAAAGAACAAAGGGGTTTCAACACGGAATAAATACGTTAACTGGAAATGAAAAAAATGTGCTTTTGAAAGAATATATAAGTCTTTCCTCAATGAAACTGAAAATGTTTAAAGTTGTATAAGCGGAGACACATCACTCTGTAGACAATGTTAGTCTTACAACTCATGTAGGGTGCACAGGGTTACTGACAGCGTTAAAAAATATATAAATTAATATCTTATAAGCAAACCGACATCGATATAATTCCGATACATTCCATAGACTGTTGAGTTACTGCAGGAGCATAGACTGGTTTTGAGCATACCGGGTTCATTGCTTTCTGTTATCGACAATTATCGTTCAGGGATGACAATGCGAGAGGGTACATCGTCCTTACAAATCTCTATCAATACGAACAAGCATATTGCTGAGAGGGCGGTCTTGGGGTCGCCCCTCAGCACATTGACGATATTAAAGGGACAGGGGTCTCAAGACTAACCGCGAATTTCTGAGGGGATTCCGCCGCGTAGGGACAAAGGATAGGCGTTGGATTTAGGATCCGATGCTTAGTCTAGTATATATGATACAATTTTGTGTTTAGTTTGTAAGCTGATTTCAGTGTTTTCCTTATTGTCCACAGTAAGAGCGTTCAGCGTCTTCAATATACGGCCTACACAACCATCCCTGCTTTGTAAGGGATTTACAATGGCGGCATTGTAGGGTAGTTTGGTTCTTGCTTAGATTGCGCCAAGGCGCTAAGACTTCCATACCACCTTTGGGGCGGAACAAAGGTTAGTTTGCGGGAGGGGGGCCTAGGCGTTCTGACCCTCCCCAGGGAGGGGGAGAGAGAGAAGACATTTGGTTTGTACCCCACATACAGGTGCGTGCTAGTGGCAAGAGCGGGCGTTCGTCTTTTGAAAACATCTCAATGTGGTCTAGTTGTCGCCCAGCATGCAATGGAAGATTCAACCCAACGTTTTATCAAGCACATATTCTTCGGCGCATTTCACCAGCGCCATGCAGGGAGCTGTTGTTATTCTCGCCGACTTTCTTCACGGTAAAATTTCAAAACCGAAAAAATCGTCACCGCACAACAAAAGCAGCACGGCAATATTGACAAGCCGGCTCCAGCTGATTGTGACAAGACCTGCTTCCATTCCTCTGGGCTTAATGATCAGTTATCGATCTCTCTCCGACGTAATTATTTTCAATTGTATCCAAACCCAGGTGTTCTGTGATCTCGGCGTTTTAAATATGAATTGTAAACAAGATTTAGTAAATAACGTCATCATCAGGTGGTGAGCGGGTGTTAACAAACTACGGTACCGCCGCGACTTCAACACAAAACACAGTGATACCAGACCATGTTCCCTTACATATAACACGGGATCATACTGTAACACGGGATCATACTGTAACACGGGATCATACTAGACACGGG
>VKKT01001069.1:125046-145569 GCA_008038995.1 Haliotis laevigata
GTTAGTGTAGTGTTCAAGCTGTTCTAGTGTTTATGTTAGTTATGATGTAGTGCTTGTGTAGTGTTCAGGCTCGTTTAGTGTTGATGTTTGTTATGATGTAGTGCTTGTGTTGTGTTCAGGCTCGTCTAGTGTTGATGTTAGTTATGATGTAGTGTTAGTGTAGTGTTCAAGCTGTTCTAGTGTTGATGTTAGTTATGGTGTAGTGTTAAGGGTGGTCTGGTGTTTATGCTTGGTTAGGGCAGTGTAGTGTTCATGACCGAGTATTAATGTCCAAGTGTGAAGTAACTTGTCTTGGCTCCTGTGAAACCGAGGCCCTGACCATTATCCCCAGGCTTGCCCATGACGTAGACAACCCAGACGCAGAATATCACCTCTCTCACACTCGGTACGTGTGGAAACTTTAGCCAGGATCAAACAGAATAATGCTGGGAATTTCACACCTTAGACATCATACCTATCCCCTGACGCTCCATGGACAGGTGTTGCTGTATTGGAGATCGGGGTACGGAATAGCAGATCGGGTGGGGAACAGAGTATCGGGTAGGAAACGTTGTTATTACCCATAGCTGGGCCTATCATGCAGTCTGAAGACCACTCGCTTCAGGAATACAATACAAGAGCTCACATCCCAACAACATGGAACGTGTATGCTAATTCAGTAGATGGGGTTTAGTCTCGGAAATGACAATATTCTACTAATCCGTTTTTCAGTTATTGTTTTGATATGTCATAGAAAAAGACACGACGAATGTCTTCAGTTTCTGAAGATAAGAAATATGGACTCACAACAGAATTGGTGACTTGCTAATGAAGTCCTAGTTTTTCATGATCTGTTTGAGAAACTAATGATTTTGCACAGAGATCGGTATGATTGCTCATTTCAAGGAATTTGAACTCATTAGTTTCCACGTAGGCTTAATTGTCATGCATTATCAAATATGAAGTGATATATGTTTATAGAGGTCGGCATGCGTCATGTAGAGTTGTAATACTTCATGTTTAGACCCGAATACCTTCACCTGTCGTGTGTACGTCATCAGCATCGATCTCACTGATACTGACTTCTCGGAATCGCCTCACAAGCACTGATTGAATAACGGTTATGAGTTATGACAGTATATTCGTCATTTGATGGATTAAAACGAAGCAAATTGTATATGTTTTTATGTCCGATTGCGTGCATTCTGCTGCTAGGAGGAGCAGTATTTCAGATTACCTGCTTTTGGTACTGAACCCAACAACCTCTGTCAGCTGACAAGCAACTCATCGCCACGGGATAACGTCAGCGATAAGTGCTTATCAGCGCTGACTGAAACGATGAAAGTTACCGTAGAGTGGTCTTTGGTTTGTCATCGACACACTAGGGGGCGCTCGAGAGAGGGTGTGAAAATGAGATGGGAAAAGCTTACGAAATGACTCGTCATATAGTTTGGTATAAAACATGGATTCGTGAATAGTATAAAATATTACGAAAAGTGATAAAAAAACGTTGACATCGTGGATTTGGAAGTAGGAAAAATATTATGATAAAGAATAGGTTTATGATATGAAAGAATTAGTTTATAATATTATATGATATTATAGAACACCCGTATATTCTTACTTTCCGGCATATCGACGTATCCTCGCTCTTCATTGTGCTGCTTACACTCGAACGACGTTCGACAAAAGACACGGAGCTTTCTCTTGTTAAAGACCATTTGGCAGGACGCCATTTATGTATTATGTATGAGCTAGGTGCTAATGTAGCATAAATTTCAAAAAGGGCATTTTTGTTAAGAAAAAATAGCAAATTCGTCTGTCAAGAATTAACATGATAGACACATTACTGTCAAGCAGTTTGTGATAATATTCCTATAGTATCGCCCTCGTCAAGCTGAATGTTGATACGGGTTAGAATTACGTACGCATGCCGCTTTCAATGGCCCCCAAATCGCCGTATTATTGCGCGGTGAGGAGAACATCTGTCCGTGATTCCACATCTGACAGCGGGGGGCAAAAAAATATGGCTTACCTAGACCTAAATTATAGATAATAAATCATAGACAACTGTGCTTTGACGACAATCCCCAGATTAGATATAGGCATAGTGAAGGCACATGAAAGGCGAACTCGCCAACGTTGGGCGGAAGGTCGCGTGAAATCTCGCGATATTCGGCGTTACTTTTCAAGCTTACATATGTGATAAGTTTTACAATTAGTACGAGAGTTTATCCACGCACGATCGTACATAGCCCGATTTCTTTGTTTCGGGAGAAGTAATACCAATATTCATTAACTCAAACACACGACCCCGTTGTATATGCAAACAAAATGTCAATCACTCTATTTTCAAATTCATAATAATGATAAAAATGAAAAAGGTAAAAATAATACACCAAATCCACTCCAAACGCATGCTTTGTGAGCTGATATTATAACTCGGTTATTCAATCTGTGTGCGTTGGATCTTTCCCTCTCCCTTGAGTGTATGTAGTTACAGCTATTTCACTTTCTAATGCTCGGGTCGTTCAATCTATTGACAAAAGAATCATAACATTATTTATATGAAGAAAGTGCATTCCTTGTTACAAAGTGTGATGATGTGTTTCTTGTAAACCGCTGAATGACATTCCCCTGTAATGCGAGAGCTGGATGTAATCTAACCTCAACTCTCCAGTGTTCTGACCCCCGTAGGAGTGCGTTGTACACAGATGTAGATACCGAGAGGCTATCGCCGCGTAGCTCCGCCCATGTGAATAAATTACTACAGACGACGCTGGTCTGTGAGGTTGTTTATGGTGGCGCGAACAAGGCGCATGTTGTGTTTCTCGGCTAGAATGTCACCATGTCCCCATTGGGATCACTCGGGCATTGTACCAAGCCTTCTACATCGTGATTCGTACCTACTGATCGATCTTGCAACATGTGTCAAAATTGCTTTCAGTGTCAAACATATTTTCTGTTCAAAAATCGATGTTTCCTATGTCGTCAGTGCGTTCGTGAGATTCACTGGTTGATATAATTATGTTAAGTAGGTCAGAACTTTGAGGATTAATTATATTTCTGCTGAATTGTAGGGCGAATTTCTGTAATATAAATAGACAGGTTGAACGTGATTTTGTCCATATGTTTTCTACGTGCCACCAATTTACTCGTCAAACTATACCTCTCCATCGTCATTAAAAAGGTTGAACCAAGCCATCCAACCGAACACGACCATCTGATCCGCCACCCGAGACAGCCTCCAGACACGCGGGTCGGTCGCAATTGAACATTCAGATTTGACGCATCATTGGTATCAGTTCATCTCGAAAAAAGTATTAGTACAATAAAAGGCTTATTATTCTACATCGCGCTGAATCGGTTGTGATTTCCTTGATATGCCGTGGCGATGTCACCTACAAGAGCGCGCGGCTACAGCGAGATTGTTATCATTCTCCGTCTTTCAACAGTTTCCTATTTTAGTCGTACACCCGACAGAGTGTCAGCTAGACGATAAGGCAGACTTGTCAGGCTGTCATCCCCACCACCCGCATCCCCACCCTAGCAAGGCGACCACCCTCACGTGATAGGTCACGCCCCACCCAGACCACCCATCACCTCCCTCCTTTGGTAGTACACACTTACCCACTGGGACAGGTAGATCTCACCCCACCCAGCGGCAGAACACGCTCTACCCAACAGACAATCATACCCTTTACACCCCCAGTAGAACACCTTTACCTTCGAGACAGAGCGATTACCACACCCACCCATTTCTTTCTACCCACCCAATCCGAACTAATGTTTTGGGTACATATTTGTGTCAGAGAAACCATCCCTCGTCCATCCCAACTCTTAATTACTTGAACTGATCCCGCTCAAGCAATCCCCACTGAAGGTAAATAATGTAAATAAAAGCGTGTCGCATTTGCTATCCAACAAAACTAAACAAATGCAACAAAATGTCATTTTGCAACATTGTTTCTAAAACTAATCCAGAATTTGTACACCTCTTCAGAACATACAAGAAATATTTTATGTCATAATTAAGTAATATTGGTAGCAGGGACTTATCGAATCATATCCTATCCAAAATGGTCAAAGTTCGACCCGTTAAACGTTCATGTATAACAGTAACCGGCAATGCAGACAGCACTGAAACACCTCGCGTTGAAAAATATTTTTCTCAATGATATTATCGAATTTATCACATATAACTGCAGTTGATTTTTATTTGAAAGCTGTTAATAAAATATCTAGTCGCAAAAATGTAATAGCTCGTATACGGCTGGATAAATTTCATTCTAAATGACATACGCAAGCTGTGATCAAAATATGAATTTGTACATGAGTAACCAAAGACAGATGTATCGACAACAACTTGGGATAATAGCCTGATTCGTCACGTTAGGCTATGGGGTGGTGTCTTTTGTAGGTTGGCTGTATGTCAATACATGTCGCTTTATCTGCAACACATGTTGGGGATAGTTATAGAAAATCACTCATATAAACACATTATTAGTTCCGGAACTACCCACAGGAATAGACCTAACAAGGTCACCGCTGGGAAACAAGATGAATCTATGAAACGAAACATGCACTGGGTCCCTCCATCGCTTGTGCGTCACTTAATAGTTGGCGGGTGAGCCGATGTGATTGTAAAGCCAATGAATAAAGGAGTAATTGTTTCTGAGTTCATTAATGTGAGTGAATAGATTTGCATTTGTCATAAGGGAAACAGGTATAGTCAGGCTTTGTAATGGATATATTAGAAGTTTGGAAATGACGTGTTTCAGAAAATATATTGGGATTCTAGAAATAGGAAAATCATGTTTGTGGCAACTCTGTTACCGTAACTGCCACTGTTAGTCCGAATACTGTTAATCCGGGCACCTTTTGAAACTGAAACGTTAGTACAACACACAGTTGTGAGTCAGGACTCGTCATTAATCGGGACGGTCTCAGCCGACACTGTCCGGAGTAAGGTGTCTGTACTGTATAGTGTTAAAGTAAATGTGAGATGTATATAGTCGAATTAAGCAATTAACAGTACCAACAACAAGAATAATAATAAGGATAAATACTACTACTATTAACAATAATAATAATGCGCAATATTGTGTACATTTATTATAATAATTTTATGACTCCATGTGTCCAAATACCGTATAGGATATAAAGCCATACCTGAATTAATTTATTCAATAACCTACAAATACACACCTATTGTACTAAGCCTAAGCACCTAGCTAGATATTAAATACATTCATGCATGAACTCACCTAGGAGGTGATAGATATATGTGTTATATACATACACATGAAACACACACCAGCAAATGTGTCTGGATACACACACCGCTCGGCAGTGAAGCTGTCGTATCGTTAACACCACGGAGTAGATGTTCACAAAACTGACATGACTAGCAAAAACAACGTATATAAATCCAGTTCAAATCATGTTGAATTTCAAGCATCCATCTGCGCGAGAAAGTTTGATGGTTGCAGTAACGGGTCGTACATCTGTGTCGTTTATCCCCGACAAGGTGAGGAGGACGTGGTAACATGCTGCCCGCTCAACTCGTATCTCGTCATTCTATCGGTTCTGTGCTTCCTACTAGATCATCGGATTTCATTGACAATGTATTTTGCGCCCTGATAATAAATTCTCCCGACTGTTTTAACAGTTTTGCGAATCTGGTATCTATTAGTATTGAATTGTAAATTGAAATTGATAAGCTCTCATAAAACATATTTCTATGATTTTTGATAATATATTTCCATCGCCTGTGCGTGTCTTGTGATCGTTTTGTGTAGTTTGATGTTTTTGTGTGATGGTAACTAGGATATATGATATTTACGACTAATGTGTTTTGCATTTATTCCATTAGAACCAGACTGAAATTATCACATATTTCCTTCAATTACAAGAACTTGGAAATATGACACGATCAGGTGTCATAAATTGTCTCACAATGACATAAAATATTTGATTTGTCGATGGCTGTTAATGATATACAAGTATACATTTTGAGCTTTATATATTTTACCTAGTCAGCAAAGATTCATATTGTCAAATGCGTTTGTGTATGTGAATATGAAATATGAGTAGATGGTAATGTGTAGAAAATATATTTTCTTCTTCTTCTTTACAGATAATGGACAGGAATTTTATCCAGGTTACCAAGGTTACAACGAGTTTTTCCTCGGTCAAGGTCAAGACGGCAGCATTGGCTTCCTGCCCCCCTCTCAAGGTACCCCACCTCTCACTTTAGACCCATCAATGCACCCGCCAGGTATGTTCAAGGGAGATAATCCTGACATACCTGATCCGTGTCATGTACGAAACAAACCCCGTCGAGAAACATCTTCACTGACATTTCTTTAATAATCTACTCTGTCAAAACTTTTATACATAATTTTTGAAACTATTCTTACATAAATTAAAATTACGTTTGAATATTATTATTTTTTATTCCTGATTGGTCCGGCGTTCGTAATAATGTTTACGCCTAATCATTTCTTTTGGTAAAGTAGAAGTAAATAAATATTGTTTGAAAAATGGAAAAATAATTTTGAAAAAAGTGAACTGATCTCCCAAGGTTTTGCGCGCCCACTAAAACATGTCTTTTACTTTCTGTATTCTTATGGCAGTTCGGACAAGCGAAAGCCTTCTCCCCACTTGATTCCCCATATATGCATAAAGCTTATGTCTGATGTCCCCGCCCTCATATTGCTGGTATAAAACCAAACTCACTCACTCACTCACTTACTCATAACTCATGTAAGAACAAAGCGTATTATTTCAACTAACACCTTGTACTTGTAGTTCTGTATCAATACAATGAATGGTCTTTGTTTAAATCAATAACGCTTCACTAACCACCACGGCCTGTCAACCTCGGCTACATCGCCCCCTCGGTGCTGTGGGCGACCCGGCGGGCTGGTTGTAATTAACATTGTTTGGTAACACAAGTCAGTGATAGTAACTTGTTAAGAATCGCTGACCAGGAAAATAATTAGTCAATCATCGAGATGCTGATACAACTTGCGCAATCCTATAAGACGCGCAGCGGTACTTGACAATTATTATGCAAGCTATCGGTGGGTTTACAAACACTATTACAAATGTTAAGGACACGATAGCGGTAGACTCTCTCCATCACTCCATGAGTGGAGCATATGGACAGAGATCTCCTACTGGTGACATGGAAGCTTTGTGCCCTTGCTTCCGTCTTCAACATTCAATAGTAATTAAGTCCTTCACAGCAGAACCTCAGCATTCTTCTTTTCGTTAGGTCATTAATTACTTCTATGATAAAGAAGTCCCAGAAATGCCGTTCTTGGTCGAGATTTGTGATAGACTAAACGAGACAGCCTCGGGCCCAGTGGAGCTCTTCAGCGCAGGAAGTCCAAAAAGGACAAGTTCAATAGTTCTCTAGTCTTGGAAGTCACAGAAGTTTGTGAACGGCACGAGTATGTAGCCTGTTCGAGCTGCCACTGATTTATATCGTGAATCCCCGCGCTACCGGCCATTCTCTCACAAATATGAGCCGTGCCTTTAATTACAAAGGATGATTGCATAGATCGAGTGTTATGATATGCCGCGAGGGAGAACGGGGCTTGAGCAAATGCCGCCATTCCAAGGAGTTATAGGAAATTTATCCGTAGAGTCTTGGAGATCATCTATCACCAAGTATCCCCTTCCCCCTTGCCGTTATCTCCCCAAAGCCCGGGGGATTACGCTCAATCGATTATGTCCCTCCAACCAGCTGACTCCGGACCGGCTGTACAGAGAGAGTGTTTTGACAGGCGCTTTTTATAATTATCTGTCGATTATGGTCGAAGGGCTCAACTCAATGGTTGTCTTCAGGGTCGGCACTTGCCACCCATGAAATAAAGACATCACTAGCCGGAAAGGAAAGATTAATATCGAAAGATTATGCAAAAGAATTCTTTGGACCGTTGACTTGATGTGCCCGGAAATATAAAAGAAAGAAAACTTTCTGCAGAAGAGATGCTTGAAAAACTTGACTCATGCTTAATTAACGATGAGGATGGTCACACATGGATCATGGCCACGTGATCTGTTGAAGATTTATAAGTAAAAAATAAGTTTTGCTAACGGCGAATATTTTCTTAATTAAATAAATTGTTTTGGATTTATGAGCATTAGAAAACATAGCGAAACACGCATAGACCATAATCATTTCAATTAAGCCACGACATAGGAGGTCGTGTTTAAGGACTCTGATGATCTGCTGAAGAGAAGCTTTCACTCACCTAGCCCTACTTCACCCCGCTTCAAAAAGCCATCGGTCCCCTGAACACGGAGCATGGTGCGATTTTATCAGCTTATAATTCAAAACAGAATGTCGTTTTAGTGTTTTCTCCAACTTAAAAGGGTGCGTACGAGATGCGTAAATGTAAGACACTTGCGCACGTGCATGCCAAGAGCGCGCACGGCTCAGAGAAACATACACCCACGATACGGACTTTAAATTCGTTTCGGCGCCCGCACCATTCCGCGAATGTTCTGCACTTGTGTCTGTCGCTCATCGCCCCCTATCGGCCGCCCTCTTCACAGTAGGTGAAGCGACCTCTGGTGGCAACGAAGGAAATCAATTAATTTCGTAAAGAGAACAACATTGTGTGAATATTTCCATACTCAGTGTTTTGCAGGAGCATCTGTTTGTATGTATTGAATGTACCTAACGGAATGGGTTCCCGACCGTGGGGGTCGCTGGACAGCTGATTGCCTTCCATGACCTCCAGGATGGGTTCAGACCTCCTGATAAATCTTAAAATATCCGCGTCCACCGTAAATTATGCAATAAATAACCCTAGGCTTAGTGCCCCATAAACATATATCTTCCAGTTCAGTTCGATGAGGTCGTTCTTGAAGCAAGGAACAAACCCGCCTTCATTCACGATGTTCTAGAGCAAGCCCATGCCGTGGAGAACGACTTGTCAATCAGTCATTTCGGTACCATCTGTCCATTTTCACAAATGTATATCCATGAACGCCAACATACCTGCCACGTTCTGTGAATGAATTCAGAAATAGAAACGCCATTGGTTATGTTAAACAAGAACAATAAACTGCTTTGTCATTAAAAAGGTTTATTTTCAAAAACTGAACATGCGGAGTCAGCTATTTTCAAACACTCAATAGAAAGTATTTTTTTAAATGGCCGTTGATAAAAAAATCTCAGTTGCATGGAATTAAAAATCACAGTATTAAATATACTTTTAGACATTGAAGGCAGGGACACGTGCTTGTATCAATGTATCCTGGTGGTCGCTCCTGCTTCTGCATAAGGCAAACAATTTGACAGATAATACATATTAACACAGTCACCTTGTTCTTACACCCCAATGAACAGGACATTGTCCTTCAAACAAGACCAATGACGTCATCGCTAACATTGCCTCGCCCAAACAACGGAAGATTTAGATTTGTCACAACGAAGGAACGACATCCCCATCGAGGTCGTCGTAGTGTATTTTTCTCAACATATCGGAAATGCAGTTTTGTAGATGAGGACGGCCATGTTCTGGCACATACGCTGTCCATAGTCAAATAGACATATGGTAATTCGAAAAGTATTCTCAACTGTCTAATTAACACTCCAAACACTCTGGCTTTGCTGGGCCGTGAGGGAGAATAATTTCTCGCACTTGGCGGCTGCCAGCGACATTTTAGCTTCAAATGGTTGCTATCTCCGTCTTTGTTCCCCCCGAGCACGTGTTTGACGATCGATCTTCACGGATACCAGACCCGGACTCACTTCCGGGATGGGGTCAAGGCGGCTCCATGGTTGCCCCTCTGCCATTTGTTGTGCAAACTTTGTCACGTCTTCTTTGAAAATAGTTCCGTCACGCTTGGCGTTATCTGGACACTTCACGACGCACTTCCGGCCATTCACACCCGTGATCATTCAATCTGCCATTCAGGATTGTTGGCATGCGAGAAGACTACTTTCGGCCATTGTATTATGTCAACAACTACATCGACTGTAACCGCTACTACGTGGCACTCTGGTTGTTGTCACGACTACTACAACTTGTACTACAACTGCTCTGTCTCACGGAGGTCGAACGCTGAAAACACTACTTGGACTTGTGCGTGTCGCATGGACAAAACCTAAAGTTACTTAATAGTTTATTTTCTGCTAGTACGACTGCTACAACAGACAACAACTACTACTACTACAACAGCTGACGCTGCTACTACTACTACTACTACTACCACTACTACTACTACCACCACTACTACTACTACTACTACTACTACTACTACTATAACTACTACTTCTACTACTACTACTATAACTACTACTTCTACTACTACTACTACTCTCCCCCACCCCCTCTCCATCCGCACATCGTCCTCGCCATCACGCCTGTTACAACACCAACAGTAACAGTCTTTCTTTATGCCCACACCGACTGCTACCTAACATCCACTACGACTGCAGTGACATCCTCCCAACACATGCAGCTGTTACCGCATCGCCTACCTTTGTCAGCAGAGGGTATGCCCAACTTTCATCCACAATCCTCCCCACGTTCGTTCAATCCTAGCTGACAGACAGTATTCCTAACAACTAGGTTTGATTGTCACGTGGACATGTTTCACTCATCAACGTATTTTGTCTCCTCTTCCTCCCCATTTCCGACATGGGTGGCGTTTCTTCACCCATCGAGTCAGGGGGAGGCTATAATGTACTTTACGTATGTTTACACGCAGTGAAGCAAGATTGAATGCGCTTTCAAGAACGCTTGCAGTTAAAAGAAACCCGTCCATCATTTGCAATGGGGATTAGGAGGAATAGTAACCGCGCGCAGTCGATACGTATTCTAATTTCTCAAACTTAGTAACCGTTCCGGCTTCGTAACCGTTCCGACTTTCAACTGGTACTTGGATTAGGTGTAATATTAATCGGTCGATCTGTATTCAAGGTTCTCAATATTAGGTAGAGCTGGGGCTTAGAAATTCAGCTTATATGCCAACATGGACAAAGGGCTTTGGTGGCACCGCTCTTTTTCATTTTGCAAAGGAACATTTAACTGTTTCCATTTGTATCTGAAACCCATGCCGATAGATAGATCCAAAAGTGTATTTCCGGAACCTTAAACCCTCATGTCTGGAGATGAGGTACTTTCCTCAGGCTTGCCCCAACTCCCCGATTTCCTAAATCGCCCTCCTGTTCTTTCAGCTGCACTCATATCGTTCCATCTCGTTTGAAACCCAGTGGCGGAGTTTTATTGCTATACACTGGCCATTTATGTCAAAAGAGGCAGAGAGTGTCTCGTTCTAGCAGGCTTCAAGAGGGCCATTGTTTGTCTCCTGTGTCTCGGAAGGTCCATAAAATGCCAGGAAAGAGAATGTTTAACATGAGAATCAGCCAAACTTTTCACCAATGTACGTGTTCTTCACGCTATGCATCTAGATACCGGCTTTAAACTTGATGAATGCCCGTTTGAGCCCGTGCGTGTGCCTTGAAGGCAGCGTGCACGGAAGTTCTCAATACTTTAACCGCATCTTCATCCAAATCCATGCATTCCATGTCATAAATGCTTTTTACGATCTTCTCCGCAGACTGTTTTTGTGTTCTGACAACCTAGAATCCCAAGGCATGTGTTAGATATACCTCCTCGTGCACCAAGAAGCGAAATATTCAACAAAGCGGTACTAGATTTGTTGTGACTTGGCCTTTCTTTGACTAAATCGCAACCCTTTGATTTCCCCAGGACGGTTTATCGTTGCCTAATTAGACGCATATGGCCACAGCGTGCAGAAAAGGGGGTTTCCAAGACGCTAGCAAAGATCTTATCGCTGAAAGTCACCATTGCATTCCGTTGGTACAAAAAACGACCACTTCGTAGGTTGTTTCAACTGTCTACGCTGCGTTCCCAAAGTGCTTTAGGATTGTAAACTCCCAACAATCTCCAGCTGATGGTTTATATGACGCCCAAACTGTCACCGGAATTTATCGTCAGGACAATACTAGCATTTTGCCCACGTCTCTCCGATGCGTGCTGACAGCTCTTAGATTTTTGAAGTGAAATGATGATAAACAAACGACCCAAACAAACCTTAATAGTTTCCTTTAACGACACTGGCGAACATTTACTTTGTGTTTTCTTGCTGATATTATCAAACCGTTAAAACACTTGAATTTCTGGACATTCTTAGTTTGTTAAGGATGGACGATGCACTATAAATCTTTGGACGTTTGTGTTTGAATGTCACGTTTGTGTTGGGATGTTGTAAACGCGACGCCGATAACAGTACATGCCCGTCTCATCAACGCAAATAGTTGTCAAGCAGTGATACCGATCAACAGGCATTTATCACCACTCTTATCTGGTGATGCATGTCCAAATTAGGCATTACCAAATTTGGAATGTGAAGCTTTGAAGCCAGTCGGAACTGTTTGTTAATCAACGAAATATGTCCTTTCTTATATCTGAGTGAGTGAGTGAGGGAACACCAGAAATGGGCTTCGCACTTTGTATCCATGTGGGGAATCGAACCCGGGTCTTCGGCGTGAGGAGCGAACGTTTTAACCACTAGACTACCCCACCGCCCCTCTTATATATGTGATTTGACATGAGATTTTGTATATTTTTATAGGTGAAATGTGTGAATAGTTTGTAACGAGAATTTTGTTTGTTTGCAGGGTTAGGCCAGGAAGGTCAGTTTCTACCTGGAGATATCCTTCCGCCAGCGTCAACCCCCGAGCCGATGCCGCTTCACGGACATGATGGTTCGTTTATTCCGCGCTCAATTCCCGGGACTCCTTTCAGCCAGTCTCTGTCCCAGTCCCTCAGTCATCACCACCCGGAAATGTCCGAAGCGTGGTGACAGTGAATCGGGCCGTGCGCAGTGAAGATGCGCAAACACATCACGGGTCATACCTTAAAGTACAAGCATTGTACACGACTACCAGAAAGTGTCCGAGTTCACTGTGACGCGTCAAGACATGACTTGTGTGTTGAATTGTGATTAATGGCTGTCCCCATACGGGCAGTTGGATGACGCAACTTCCTGTAAACTGAATTCTGGGAAAAGTAACTGGACAACAACAAGTGTGCGAGAAAGCACAACACATTTCACTCAATCAACATGTCTCGTGCATCAAGGATCAAGGACAACTCGAGGGAAGGCTTCGACTTATGTGCCATGGACACTGTGTAGCTCGACCTTCGAGACATCCGGACTAAATGTACATTTGGTAAAACAGATGTTGATTTTACATAATATTGAAGCATAATTTAAATCTGTACATAATTCGTCATTTTTCGTGACAAGCATAGTGTCTGTCCTCTGTATGTATTTTGTTCAGTGTCCGCCATTATTCCTCGCAGTGTGGGAGGTATATTAAAGATGAACTTCGTAAGACCCCACCACCCGTAGCTGTACCCTAGATGTAAAGAAGTCCCTAATTTATGCTGGAAAACTTCAGTCGCTCGTTTGAGCTTAACACAGTCCTAAAACTGTTTACCAAAGCGCGTGGCTCGAATAACTACCGGGGTCAAGGAGTGCACGTACCCGGACTGCGTACGAAGTGTCTGCGCAGACCACGTAGCTACTCACCCAGCTAAGCCTCATGTTGACTGCAGTTGATGGCATAAAGGCCGTACATGTACAATGTTTTATCTCATTTGACTTCAATTATCTCCCCTCTTCGCTACTAAACGTTTGAAGCTCGCAACAATGTCCCTGCTCGTCCGCTGTGCCCTCCGTCCCTTTCTAGTCCGTATTCGTTTGAAACAAACGAGAGGGAGCTATGTCAATCTACCGCCATAAATGTCCCATAGAAAGGTTTACAGAATGGTTGGAACAATTTGGCTTTGAAACCTAAACTGAGTTAGTCTCGGGTCCATTTTCTGTGTAAACATGCTTTAGGTTTTGAAATAAAATGGAAGGTCTCTGAGGACAGTCACGTGACGCATACACGCACGAGATTCCAAAGCTGCCTGGTCTCAAGGGGAGAGCTATTACAAAGGTAAACTTGCTTCCCGCGACGAGGAATGAAATTTTAATGGATAATCCGTTAGCGATTTAATACCTCGGCGGCAACTGAGAGCTTTTAATTCTTCCTCTGTTGTTCAATGCTGGCTGAGATTTGATATTCGCTCAAATACCAAACATATCGGAATTGTGTGTCGTGTTTACCTGGCGCACTTGTGTAGGGACCGTTGCAAGGGAGGAAATCACATCAACTCTAAGCAGTCTTGCATATTAAATTAAAGAGGGCTTTATTCAGCGGCCTCAACGCGACAATAACGTTATGAATCGCTCGGCTGGAATTACTGTTTATTTTCGGAGGGAACCTTTACTAACCGTTATAATTCCCATTCAAACGACAACCTACAAAACCCATTACCAGCATCATTGTCAGAAAACACACAAAACAATCGCTTTTGGAATCATAGCTTCCCGTATTATCATGCGAAACAATGTCTGAAATAGCTGTACTCAACGTACGAAACAACGGTTTAACAGGGTGATTGACTTCGTATGTTTCCAATTCAATATGGTGGCCCCCTCGTGTTCAATGTTCTCTGTTTTATCATCGTCACAATGTAGTGCTCCTATGTCTTACCATGGATATGTTTCACCTCAGGTACTTGGTGCAAAGTCCCGTATGAGCTTTGTGTGTGCGGTGTTTTCTCGCCCCGTATTAGCACCAAAAATAAACTGTCTAAATTATGGGTACCAGATGTGAAGGGTTCTTTAATATATTTACGAACTCCTTCCAAAAGTACGGAATCACTACTGCAAATGATTCTACAAGCTATTACATTTCTGGATATTATACAGACCAACGATGTCACATCCTTGTTTATTATTAAATAACTTTAATAACAAGATTATTACCAAAATCAGTTGACAATCGTATTCATCAAAAGTGTTATTTATTTTCAGAATTTTACTTTTTCAACTGATATCAAAAGCTTCCTTTGACGATTTATTCACAAAAGGCATGGTGCTCCCAGTATTATTGAGAAAACACACTGCAGAAATATCAGCTCATACGAAAGGATTTTCACCCATAACAATTTTCGTAAACTATAATTTCCAAACGAATCCTCCAAATTTTCAATGTGAATACGACGACCACTTGCTGTGGAGCTCCGACTGTCGAGCGTTACCGCAGCGAGGGCCGCATCAGGCCCAACAGTATAATCCCAAACAAATAAAATGAAATTCCACACCAATTGGTTTTATTTACGTGTTTGTTCAGAACAACCTGGGACCCAGCAGGGCGAGAGCCTGGGGGAGGGTTTCCAGTGGTAGTTGCCGGTCCTGAGCTTGTGTTTGGAGACAAGAAGATGGAGAATGGTCTCTGGGAAGTATAAGGTCCAGATGCAGACTAATATCTCAGTCGAGAGTCTGCAGTGTTACACGTTGACACAGAACAAGGAGATGAAAAAGATCTGAGAAAATATGTCCATCTCTATCGTGTTAACGATAGACATCCAGCCCTCGGCGGTGTACAGACAATGAGGTTTTGAGCCCAAAAAGTTGATAGCATATAGCGGTACATGATTGTCTTCGTGTCCCGTTGTCTTTAAGGGACTCACCAAGACGGTTCCGATACTAACACAACGCCAAGTTTCAAATGGCTGGATTGACATGATATACGTGAGAATCAAACGATGATATACACAACTTAAATTTAATTCATTTATATCAATATTGAATGATATACATACATGCACGCTATGTCAGGATATACATGCCAATTATAAGATGACATACATGTCAATTTCTAGGATGATATACATGCCAACTATGAGAATATATTAAGCATATTAGCAAATAATAAACTAACCATCAAAAGTTTAGACTCACTTAAAGCACTCACTATATGTTATGCATATATGTGTAGTTACATCGGTTAAATTGCTAAAAAGCATGTGCAAATATCGTGCATCTGAACAGCTGTGTTGTGGTGTAAAATTTGTTAAAAATTCGCCAATTTTCACTCAGTTTCATCATTTTTTTCACCCATGACAATCATTTCAACGTTACGAATTTGTTTTACAATACACCAGTTCACGTGTAAACAGTACCTTTAAACAGTATGGAACATTTTGCAAAATCTAGTTTAGAAGAGTTGACTTAAGTAAGTGGCTACATGTACACTGGTGAACTTTTCATGGGGAGTATATTCATGAGTATTATCAGAAGATTTACATCACCCCCAGACAGGGAAACAAAAGATGTACATCACCCCCAGACAGGGAAACAAAAGATGTACATCACCCCCAGACAGGGAAACAAAAGATGTACATCACCCCCAGACAGGGAAACAAAAGATGTACATCACCCCCAGACAGGGAAACAACAACCCAAGATGATACACATACATATGAAGTTTATATCTGACAATCATATAATGATATACATGACAGTCCTTACATAATAACCACCACAAACAGAAGATATACTTAATATAATTATGAGATGATAAACATGACAATTTTCAGATGATATACATTGTTGTTCTCAGATGATATACATTGTAATTAGTAGCTGATACACATGGTAATTCTCAGGTGATTTACCAGGCAATTCTTAGATGATACACATAACAATTAGTAGACGATGTGCATGGCAATTATACAATGATATACATGGCATTTATACAATGATGTACATGACAATTGTACAATTATATACATGACAATTATACAATGATATACATGACAATTATACAATGATATACATGACAATTATACAATGATATACATGACAATTATACATGACAATTATACAGTGATATACATGACAATTATACAATGATATACATGACAATTATACAATGACATACATGACAAATATACATGACAGTTATACAATGATATACATGACAATTATACAATGATATACATGACAATTTTACAATGATATACATGACAATTATACAATGATATACATGACAATTATTAGACGACATACTTGGCAATTGTCAGATACTGTATGTTTCAATCTGAAGAAGATATACGTTGATACGTTGATACTCATTACACCCGACAACCACACGATATTGCATGGCACTAGACACTGAAGGGGCAGATATTTAATCCTAACACTGTGTCTTCACCGTGGATCAGACACTGTTACTGAAACATTAAGCAATCTCAATTATGACTTTTGGATGAAGACACGTGATCCTGACTGAAAACAATAACACGTTCATATCACAGTTTCTGAAGTGGCATCTGGAGTGGTTCTAAGATGTATGAAAACTAGATGACAAAACGGTTGACTGTTCCGATGACGTATTCTATCAAACAATATTACATACACAGTCGTAAGCGTATTGTTGAGGATTGAGATTAAACAGATGGCATAGTCCCATTGCATTTGCACGGGTAATTGTTTAGATGCAAGCACAATTTAGTTAGCACAAGGATATATGCACAATTATGAAAAAAGCCTGAATATCACCCAGATCAATATATGTGCCTAAGAATGAATTACCTGAAGCTGCTGTCACCATATCTGCACCTGGAAGATCGGTTGACAATGCTTCTTATATATTTCTAGTTCAAAGAATTTTTTAAGAATCGAGCTACGGATAATTTTTAAAAATATATTTATCCTTGTTTTGAAATGACTGATATCGATTAGGACATGGTCTGTTCTACGCCAATAGTCAATATTTGTCTATCACTTCTTTTGCTTTCTATGATGAGGTAACTCAGTATCTGGGGAAAGGGATGTTCTTGGTCCGATGTTCACAATATGTCGGTGGTATCTGAAATATTGACAACATTTAGAATGATGAAGAATTAACTGTTACCTAAAGGTACGTGGGATGTAGGCCATATGGCTCTAACACTGGGGTGATAGACGTTGTTTTGGTATATATATTATATATATATATACACTGGCGACTGGTGCTTGACCATCACATGCCGACCACAGTTCCCTCCATACAGTTCATGCAGGTACTTAACTCACCGGGCAAATTTATCTCTGCTTATCGACGACTGACATGTTACATTAGAACTAAGTATTCTCCCCACGGAGATATTCCGAATTCCCCGGAAACCTCGGGAAATCGTCGGAACGAAAAATGAGCATCTGCGATGTAACCGAAACTGCCCATTACGTCATCGCCACCCAGGGCGCGGACACTTTATATACTTGACCATCTGCCGGACAGTTGTGGGTGTCCATCTGCTCCAGCTGACCAAACGGGGGCGTGGCTAACATGCCCCACGTGGATTTAAATAGACACACGCGAGTCTAATACTTCCCCTGGCAGCTAAAGATAATGGTCGTATTGTCCGCTCAGCAGTTCCACGAGGATTAGACAGGGGTCGTCTCCACCTTTGAACTGCCGCCAGTCGATATTACATTATGGTGGAAATGATGTAGAAATGTTTACATGGGGCTGGTGGTGGAAACTTTGACGGATGCAGATTGATGTGTAATGACGAAAATCAGTTTTCGTTTCAATCCCCGAGATCATCGCTAGTACATGTCCCCTGAAGGCGATACCATTGGTAAAAATGGAATATGTATGAATACCCTTTCTGAGGCACCGACCACTAAACTCCGTGACGGCGGGTAGGTGAGATGAGATTGGAGAAGAATATTTTTTCAGTCACTTATTAAATATTTTATATTTTTTGCAAACATCCAGTATGTAAATTATTTGCGTTTTTAGAAATAACTGAAGTAAAATCATTAGTGTCAAGTAAATTCAGGAAAACTGTTTATTTAAAAAAACTTCAAGCCTCACCAAACACTCAAATGGTCGGTTCCATGGACAAGATTAGTATACGGAAGTCATGAACCGTGATGATAAATATCCGTCAAGTGACTTACACATGTAAATATTTCCTCTGAACTCTTTGCCTGGCTGTCAATATTGGACCGTACTCTCCTGTCAGCGTCAAATAATGGATGTCAACACCTTCATCACGGTATGACCAACGGTGCTGTATGGACGTTTTGCCATAGCTATTCTGGTGGGCGAATAGTCCTTTACGTAGACTGTGTGGCACCAGCTATTCCCAGTATATGTATATAGGAATGTAATAGAGGGGTGGTATATGTAGATGTCCTAGTGATACGAGCGTGGGTCGGATCGTGGTATCTCCACACACAAGAAACCTTTTTATCCGGAAACCCCATTAATCCTTCTAGGATAGGGTTTTTAAATACAAGTGAGTGAGTTTAGTTTTACGCCGTACTCAGCAATATTCCAGCTATATGTCGGCCTGTAAATAATCGAGTCTGGACCAGACAATCCAGTGATCAACAGCATGAGCATCGATCTGCACAACTGGGAACAGATGACATGTGTCAACCAACGGGTTTTTTTATACCAAGGAAAGTTCTTGACAAAATCGGTTTGTTTATCGGCCGTTTGTTTCTAATGATGAAGAACTGGGTTTCACTGAGGGGCAGCTAGCATGGGTGTCCGGCTTGTGGAAAGGTTTTCACCAGAATTAGCGGACCTTGACAACCAATGACTATTCCAGGTTCGTTTTACCCGTAGGTCTGTTTTATCAAGGGCTGATAAGATAGGAGTTCGGGTGTAATACCGGTATATAAACATCAGAGAAAACAGGACGCATCACCCCCACAATCAACAAACCTGTGTACAAGCGGTGTGAAGACAGTGGAGTCTTAACAAACCTGTGTACAAGCGGTATGAAGATAGCGTAGTCTTAACAAAACCACCCATTGATGGATATCATGAGCATCATTCGAGTGGTCTACAGTGACATGGTCCAACCAATTCAGGAAACCTGTAAAATGTTTTGTTCCTAAAATTCTCACTGACAGTCTTACAATACTCTGTGCCCCAAACACGCCTTGACAATATTACAATGCTTTGTACCCAAACCACACCCTTAACAATGTTGCACTCCAAACACAACTTAAAAAATGTAACAATGCTTTGTGCCCCAACACTCCTTGACAATGTTACAATGCTATGTGCACCAAACACACCCTTGACAATGTTACAGTGCTTTGTGCCAAAACACGCCTTGGCAATGTTACAATTCTTTGTGCACCAAACACACCCTTGACAATGTTACAGTGCTTTGTGCCCCAACACTCCTTGACAATGTTACAATGATTTGTGCCCAAACAAGACTTGACATTGTTACAGTGCTTTGTGCCCTAACACGAGTTGTAGGTGTTACAATGCTTTGTGCCCCAACACTCCTTGACAATGTTACAATGCTTTGTGCCCCAACACTCCTTGACAATGTTACAATGCTTTTTGCCCCAAAACGACGTGACAATGTTACAATGCGTTGAAGGTGATAGTCCTTTACCCAGCTGATAAGTGCTTTGTGCCCTAACACGAGTTGTCGGTGTTACAATTCTTTGTTCCGCAACACTCCTTGACAATGTTACAATGCTTTGTTCCCCAAACACGCACTTGACAATGTTACAGTGTTTTGTGCCCTAACACTCCTTGGCAATGTTGCAAAGATTTGTGCCGAAACACGCCTTGACAGTGTTACAGTGCTTTGTTCCCCAACACTCCTTGACAATGTTACAATT
>VKKT01001069.1:165813-184425 GCA_008038995.1 Haliotis laevigata
AGAAACGTACAGAGCTCAAAGACGTACAAGATTAAGAAACGTACAGAGCTCAAAGACGTACAGACGTAATTCTAAATGATGTGAAAGTAGAATCCAAGCTAGTAGTCCCAACAAAATCGGGTGGTTAAAAGCCTTCTTTTTCTGTCAGCTGGCTAAAATGGTATGATGTATATCAGGCTCAACTGATGATCGTTCATACTGCTTAGGGACTGGCGGTTGGGTAGCCTAGTGGTTAAAGCGTTCCTTCGTCACACCGAACGTCTGGGCTCAATTCCCCATATGAGTACAATGTGTGAAGCCCATTTCATTTGTCCCCGCCGTGATATTGCTGAAATATTGCTAGAAGTGTCGTCAAACTAAATTTATCTTGTCACAACAGGACTTGGACATTACCTGAAATACGCACCAGATCGCATACAGTTCCCCTTTGAAAAGTTCCACCTTGACATTCACCTTACCTGTGACCTTCAAGGTACTGTAGTGAAGATCTATTCTATTAATTCCCATTTTATTCTGCAAATGGCGTTATACATCTTACAGACTTGAACACGCAAAGTTATCGATCATGTTCAATAAAACTTCCCTTGGTGACGTTTCATTACCATGTTGAGTTTTTCGTCCAATGTAGATGGAAATACTTGTCAATGACTCTCAATGTATCACTTAAACATCGAATTCAATAAATACTCATTGCTGTTTTCTCTATCCCTAACTGTCAAGCATTCACCATTAAACAAGGCTGCCTCCTCTGTTTGACAGCTGTATTGGAATTGCATGTTTTAATCGCCTTGCTACAAAATAAGACATCAGTAATAGACTTTGTCGCGTTGACAGTCGTAATCATATAAATTCAGCCTGTCGTCTGAATAGCGATTAGATTATCTTCAAACAGAATGGATTTAGTTTGCAGTGAGCTCACGCGCAATTCATCATGGCGGACAGAGTCGAAGTCAGCGCCATCTCGCGGTCGTCAGGGAATTGAGTAGGATGACGGAGCATCGTGCGCCTCCCTGGAGCAGAGCTCTGTCAAAATGGTCAACCCAGTGCTCCCGATGCCTCGTTGATTACAAACCTGATGTTCGCTCGTTTGTAAGAGACCGGATTTTTAATTAACTCCCAGGCATAGGTCAAGATATGTTTTAAATGGCGACGTATCGAGGGATATGGCTTCGCGCCATGAGCCCTGCTCACCAGATAGGGGGCACGGGTCGGTTGTCAACGTGTCAAAAGGGGATTTAAAAAATAATAGTAACCTACGGAATGCCCGACTGGAGGTACAGCGCCGATACCATGAAGCCCCATGCGGGCAGTACCATCAAGGGAGCGTGTTTGTTCACCTGCTCTTCTATAAATGGATATGCTTGCATCTCTTCCAAGCAAAGCAGGCAAAAGCGCAAGACGAATTCAAACACATGAAAGGAATGAGATTTTCTCGTTAGCGTCCCTAAAAGGGCAACAATAGCACTGAAGGTGTCGGGACGGGGCTGAAATTGGATGATAATTGTCGGGGTGCTATCATAGACTTGGGGTCGTCTGTCTCTATTGTTGATCACCATCGTCTTATGAACTAACGCTCGTTCTAAGACATCCCTCTTCGACCCCTACTGGGTAAAACTAAGAGTAATTTCGATGACTGCGTCCTGACGTTCTTGTCTGAAAGACGGCCAGTGTTGACCATTCATCCTGGGACTAATCTGGGTTTAGAAACATTGTGTCTTGGTACACGGGCGACTGCAGTAGAGCCACTGTTTGCTTCCCTACACAATTGTTATCGCTCTTCATACAGGCGAAAAATAAAAGCAGCTTTGCTAGAAGTCGATGAAGCAAATATTTTGAACAAATTGAAATATTTGTAGGTGTTACAACTTAATCCAAACTGAATCCCCTGGGTTCAACATGTCACCTACCAACAATTCCATCTTAATATATGACAAAGTCCCTGGTGTGTGTTGTTCACAAAGGAAGAGGGTGACATTTAGGAGTTCATTAAAGCTCAATAACACCAGGCCCCATTCACAGACCAGGGAGAAAAAGCTCCCTGTTAATCAAATGTAAGGTGTCAGACATTTAAAGTGAATCTATTTTTACAGAAGCGCTTTAGAAATAGCATTCATCTTGCCAATGTGGGTCTAATACTTGTACAAGATGGATGGCATCTTGAGTGAAGAGGTGTTGATTTGCTACAAAGGCAACATCATCTTCTCGTACTTTATACTTACCTGGGTGTTCATAATAACATATTGTAATCTTGAAGATGGTTGTCAGTATTGCAGCTACATGTTGAAAACACGCTTTATAATATTCGTATTTAGGCAAGTAGTTTTGCAAGATTATTGACTATCAACCCGAAGCAATAAAAAACACTGATTCATTCGGAAGAGAATTTTGTGGAGAATTTCAAGCAGTAAGGATAAACTCCGTAACGTTGTGTCCCTCATATTAAAGATGTTGACATCCTCAATTAGTTTCCTTGTGTATTTCACTTCTTTCACACTCAAAGACCTGATTGATTCATTCGTGTTGTTTAAAATATTAAGGACAATTGTAAAGGCATCTAGAATACGTAAAGGTAATTGTAAAGGTGTGTACTGATCGAGTGAAATATATAAAACATTACAATTACTACGTATATATATATATATAATTTGTTCGTGAACATTCCAATCTGAAGCATGAAATGCGTTTGTAGCTTATAGTCTTTGAGAGGAAAGCATCTTCTTCAAAATTGGAATTGACCAACAATTTACAATCGAAACCTTACGAAACCTTAACATTAGGGATAAGAATATGACATTTATCTACTAAACGTATTAATGTAACGACCGGAATACGTATACGATCGTACGGTGGAAATATGTTCCTCGAAATGATGGAATTCTGTCGCTTAACCCTGTTAAGCAAAGACTTCAGTGCTCGGCAACAACCACTTTCAGTGGCATATATCAGCAGGTTTCATAACTGCGACGGATGTGATTAATGTACAAATATCTATTCACTTGATGGACATCAATTTCACAAATGGTTGCAATAAAACACTACAATTATTACGTTTAATCCTACTAATTAAAATATGTCATTTCTTTCGCTGAAGTGAAATGTTCATTCATCACCAGCCGTCAAGATAGAAGACATGTCCTTTATGATAAATAAAGAATGGATGACATGTTTCCTGAGACGTGATGAAAGCAATACGGTTAACGGCGATCCATCACAATGTACTCCTCGAGCCAAAATTGACCCGTCTCTATGTTTGAAAAATGAAATTGACCAAAGCAACAGCAAAGTCATACTTTAATATTTTTTATTCATCACAAGACTTTTAGTATCGTAGGGCATTAGTTGTTTAAATAAACCCAATATCTGACCTGAGTCACGACCAGGGCTAAGCCGTTGACATTTGCAAAATGGCCATTCGACCCAAGTCCAGATGAAATTGGAAAGCATGTCGACGAAGACGCAGTATGACCGTGTGTGAGTGACAGCTCCAGGCTTCCTAGTTAGTTGTGTAATTCAGAAATTCATCCGTCATGTTGAACCGTTTTCTCTCCGGTTGTCCCATTGTCCATTTATTGATTGGGGCTTTCTGTACGGACGGAGATCACTGATGGAATTTGGCACAACACGGGGACAATGGCTCATGCCGGTGCCAACACCACTTATGCAAAAATCGGACATTTCATTACGGCACTATTTGACATGGAACATTGTCTTAGAACATTTTCGTTTTAAAATGTTTCTCACCTACTGCATTGAGTCTCATCTAGAGGACAGGAAAATGTTTATGTAAGCAGCCACCGAGTATTGCCCACTATTGTCATGTTATTCAAACGCTGCGGAGAAGATTTTATAATTTATTTATATTCATGTCCTAAATGAATATATTTGACAGCGAATTTTCCTTTCCAATTTTCCAACGCCTTTCGTTTTAACAAAATTCTGAATATCATTTTCAGTAGGATTCCGATTAATTAAGGATTCTTCTCTTCAAAAGCGACATAAAATAGACATGATTATTTTACATGTTTGAGATGCTCTTGGGACAAGTGACATCATTTCAACAGTTTATCAAAGATATTTCTGAGAAACTTTGCACAGTGTCTATGGGATTACTGCATGCTGCACGTGTCCTTCCAAGTGATTTATAGCAATTCAAAATTTGTTTTTTGTAGAAAATTAGATCCTGAAGAATTCTACATAGGAGATTCTCAAATAGTTTGATATATTCTGAGGTTATTGCAGTTACACCAGTTACACGATAATTCATTATGACTGCTTAAAGATATCTGAATTAAGTTGAATAAAAATAAACACAGTCCGGAAATATCTTTTGGTCATATTCTGTAAAACGGCAATATTGCTCTGACCGACATAATCAAGAGCAAAGATCCACGAAATTAACTTAAGCTTAAGGTTCATCGATAATTTTTATATTTTCCATTTTTGACCTTCCACTGAAACACAGTGGCCAGGAACGCTCCAAAACACCCAATCACAAGATTTCAGACAGAGTTATAAGTTTGCTAAACACGTGTCTGATCACGGTTTTAACTTTCAAAGCATCTGTGAAGCCTCTATTTTTGGGGTAGACATTTTTGTCACTGGTTTGTCAAATTATGAAATTTTAAAAAGAATTACTAAGGCTTGTAAATAGACAAAAATCATGTGACGTTGTTGTAAAACATCGTACGAAGGTCAAGTTCGTTTGGACCTTAAAAGGTGTGTAATGCAGACACCATTGTTTGGGGCTGGTGGAATATTGCTCACCATAAGTGAAAGTTCATTACTTGATATCTGTAGTCATCACCCTTGTCATACATGTAGCCTTGAGGATAGTTTTGATGACACACCCAGTCCAGAAGTCTCTGAGACAAAATAACATGTATACTGTTCCACTCAAAAATCTGTCCTGTTCCACCCTGAATCTGTCCTTCCACCCTTGAATCGGCACTATTTTACCCGCATTTACTGTTCTACGCTTGAACATGTCCTATTCTACTCTTGAATCTGTACTATTCAACCCTTGAATCCCTACGATTCTACCCTTGAACCTGCCCTATTCTACACCCTTGAATAATCTTTACTATTCTATGCTTGCTTACCTAGCTATAGCTGCCCTATCTAGAAGTCAACATGCCCTATTCACCCTTTGAATCTATACTTTTCTACCCTTGAATCTGTACTCCTTTACCCTTAAACCTGACCAATTCTTCCCTTGAATCATTATGTACGCGACAACATATTATCCAAGCCTATGATGTAAAACCATGCACTAAAGTCGAAAATTTGAAGAATAAAAATTGGATTGAAGCGATTCAATGCTTCAGTATAAGATTTGTCCATAAACTGCATCCAGTGATTGCCCGAATGAAACCACAGTTCCCCGGATGTGGAGGAGAGGCGAGGATGTAACTGTCCTGGAGGACACTCCGGCAAGCTGCTCCACACACTGCACAAATTTCACCTTATCTTAAATTGGATTATCAGAAACATGGCACAAAAACTCGGGTGCTGAGATAGGGTCGGTTGAGATGAATTTATTCCGAGTCTAAAGACTGAGCTCTCGCTATCAGGGTGAGCAGGCAGAGGAATTCAGAGGGTTTTGTCGATACTTCGTCAACTGGAGTGAAGTGATAAGAAATAATTGATCTGCACAGACTGACGCAGTCGTACCGTAATAGTCACAAAAAGCTCGCCTTGCGGCTTCACCCTGGCCTTCCATCCAAAGCTAATGTCCCTCAGGCGTGAGTTCGAATTTCAAATCACCCTGGCTATGTTTCTTTCTTTTGTATAATTACTTACTCTGTGTTTGATAGCTGCATAAAAATGCCTTTTTGTAACTGCACACTCACCAGTTATTATTATTATTTAAATGAATAAATAGATAAATAAAACTGCACACCCCTGCTATTATTATAACTCGCTCCAGAAAATACATAATTATATGAATTATTAAATAACAAAAAAAAGTTAAAAATACAACAATAATATACCGTTAACTACACAGAGAGAGAGAGGGAGAGAGAGAGAGAGAGAGAGAGAGAGAGAGAGAGAGAGAGAGAGAGAGAGAGAGAGAGAGAGAGCAAGAGAGAGAGCAAGAGACAGAGCGAGAGAGAGAGAGAGAGGGGGAGAGAGAGAGGGGAGAGAAAGAGGGGAGAGAGAGAGAGAAGGAGAGAGAGAGAGGGGGAGAGAGAGCAGCAGCAGATAACCTACTAGCTCTGGTATCCTGCTAGATTCAAGCCAACTACGTCATTGGCACGCCTGAAGGACGCAACTCTGCTTGACAACGGTACAAGAATCTAAACGTCGCACTCGCGAATAAAAGAAGTTGTTATCCATAAAGTTTGTTTTATATTGCAACTCTGCCGTTTTATTTTTCTGAGAAGTTATTTTTTCGTTTAATACGGTACGCCGATCTCCAATGTTTGAAAGGATCATTGAGGGGTAGAACTGCCAGGCTTATCTTGAACCAGCACGGACGGGAACGATGCATTGTGTTGTACGCCGACTGAATTCATTCTCGGAGTTTGAGGGTGAGATTTCCCCAGCTATCTCTACACGCCACTGACTGGCCAGAACTGACGGAAAACCGATCACAACTTCGGGTTAATCAACCGTGAGAAAAGATTTTGTCCACATAAACCCAACAAAACAACGCTAATTGCAATTCAGAAAAAAATACAACTTACACTGTTTAATCGATGGTTCATGAATGAACCATACACCGACTCCCCTCGCTGAACCTCCTGGGCCAGTGATACCATATTGATGTTTTGTAAAGTTGTATTTTAATATCTGAAAGTTGTTATATGTGAGATGTCTCGGCTCTTAACCAAGACTGCGTGTTTGAGATTGTGGATTAACGAGAGAAGTATAACATATCCCCCCATCTATAATACGACACTCAATAAAGCTGGTATAAAAATAAAAATAAAAAATAAAAAATAAAAATCAAGAAAGAAAAGTATTAAAATACCACAGTCCCTGAATCATCCTTGCTGGTTCCCGCTGCATTTCCCCCTCCAACTAGCCGTACGAACCATTCAGGTTTGTTAATGAAGTCGCACAATGGCTGCTCCCATCCGTGGTCTGCCTGCTTGTTTCTTTTGTTTCCTCTTCAAACTGCCAATCGTTTTTTGATGTTTCATAAATAACTGCATATCGGGGTTGAGACTTGAGGTAGCGTTTCAGAGTTTCCCCCATGTGTCTTTTGATACAAACATAACGACGAGGGTCAAGGTTTACCCAATGCCGATTGTTGTAGTTTTCAGTCAAATCGTTCCTGGAACTTTTGGGAACTTTTTTATACTGAATGTGAAAAAGGAAGTGAAGGTGAATGTATTTTAGCGATGTTTCCTGTGAAGCAAGTTCAGAGTGATGAATAGTGATTGAAACACATTTGCTTCAACAAATTTCTTCCTCTCGTGCAGTGTTGTTGAAATT
Source organism: Haliotis laevigata (assembly GCA_008038995.1). Taxonomy (NCBI): domain Eukaryota; kingdom Metazoa; phylum Mollusca; class Gastropoda; order Lepetellida; family Haliotidae; genus Haliotis; species Haliotis laevigata. The sequence continues at coordinate 173,254 of VKKT01001069.1, forward strand.
TGTTGTTTGAGGATTTATAAGATGAAGGCGAACCACTGGAAATTTTGATTATTATATTGAAGTATTTACTTAAAACAATACATACATCAATGAGACACAACAGTGTACTGGAACTCAAATACATTGAAACCTAACTGAAACATATTTCTGTCAGTCTACCATATTTCTATCTATGGACAGTATCATTTGAAAAATAATAAATGTATTAACATTTCCTATTAGGTCTTCGTTTTTTTATGATGATGATGATGATGATGATGGTGATGATGATGATGTAGGTGATGATGATGTAGGTGATGATGATGATGATTATGATGATGATGAATTTCCATTTGAAACATGCCAAGGACGCGTACCACCTTCACAAATTGGTCACATAAGGAAAACAATGGTTCATTCAAATGAGCTTATTGAAAACAAATAATTGAAGTCAGCAATGTGTGAAACAACCACAAACATATAGTTTATTGTGTGATGAGATCAAATGAAGATTTTCTTACTGAAGTCAGAGAGGATGATGTCTGCAAACCTGAAACTACTGCTGTTAACGTTCGTGAAAAGAAATTCCAGATTCACTAAAAAAATATTCCCAAAGAACTAACTTCCAACAACGAGTCCAAGAGTTCTCGAGGAGGCCAAATGTCAAAAACACCGGGTTCAACTCTCAAATCCTCTGCCGGTACTGCGAGATTTACGCCATTGCATGAGATTTTGCGAGGGGCTCCAGTCCAGATTTCTTCCAATCCTTTGGAGATTTTAGGGCTCAGCATTCTTCGATTGGGGACAAATCGCGGATCTAAATGAAAATCACATTAAAGCAGCGCTATATTGCGAGATGATCGGCTCGTGGAACGATCAATATAGAGAATATTCATAGTGCGTGATGAGGTCAGTGAGGCGGAGTGACACAACATGGCGGACTATTGAGGGGGTTCGACAGGGCGTAGAATTTATGGATCTCTGGTCGATGTGACATGTGGGACAGAGGGAAGGGGAAAGCTGTTTAAGTGAAGGACCTAACCCCAGTGTGATACCAATTACCATTTGTCAATAATTACACCCAAAATGTTCAGCTACAAACCGCCTAGCTGTTCACAAAATCTCCGGCAAAAACTCTTCAAAAGTATGCTTTATTAAGCATGTTCGTTTTTAACCGAAAACGCTTTATAAACCATGAACAGAATTGTGAATTACTAGTTGGAACAATGTAATGTCATGCCATCAATTTATTTGAAATAATCTTCGACACTAATTAGCATTCATTAACCGTTGAAGACAAATGTGATGAATATCAAGTTGACTTGCAATTACAGTGGTTCAAATATCCATTCATCTTGGTAACAATATGTTACAGAGGTTTGAATGTATCAATCATATGATTTGATACCCTTAAACCTATTTTATGAATCCAGATTTGTAATTGTAAGTTTATCCAGGCTTAGCTTCCCCAGGATCACAATAAGGAAGGAAATGTGTTTTACGAACTTCTCATCAACATGGAGATGAGAATTGTTGTTTTATAAAATTGTGTTCATCCCTAGCTTCATGCCATCGCATGTGTTAAAGATCTTCGACAGAGATATCCTTGTTTCTAACATTCGACTTAAAGGACTATTCCACAAACAATCCTAGCTCTAAGAAGACCTAACTCTGAAGTGTTACGTCATACGTATATCTGAGACCGCTTTGTGAAGGGGGCACTGGTTTCGAACTCGGGGCGAACCCAGGACATTGTTACACAATACTGCTGCAGCAACATAAGATGGGTAACCTCTGACCTAGGTAGGATCTCACACCAGCACACGCCAAAGATAATACTATGAGTAAATAAGCAGTGGGCTTTTTGTGCACTCTACAACAACTGTACAAACGTCATGCTACACTATTGACAGGGTCGTCATGTCTGAGTTTTTGCCTGCCACTAGTGGAGAAGCAGCTTCGTTCTGTGGCTAACCTGCTGCTGATACCGTGGAAGTTGAGTGCTTCACCAGTGACACATGCACAGAATCTCCAAACGTGATGGCTCCATGCTTCAGCCCCTAGTTACTGGTACAGCTACCTACCAGCGTGATGGCTCCATGCTTCAACATCTGGTCACTGATACAGCTACAAACATGATGTCTCCATGTTTCAACCCCTGGTCACTGGTACAGCTATAAGCACGAAGGCTTCATTTTTCAACCTCTGTTTTTTTGTACAGGAACAAACATAATAGCTCCATGTTTCAACCCCTGGTCACTGGTACAGCTATAAGCACGAAGGCTCCATGTTTCAACCTCAGGTTGTTTGTACAGGAACAAACATAATGGCTCCATGCTCCAACCCTTGGTCACTGGTACAGCTACAAACGTGATGGCTCCATGCTTCAACCCCTGGTCACTGGTATAGCTACAAGCCTGATGGCGCCATGCTTCAAGCCCTGGTCACTGGTATAGCTACAAGCCTGATGGCGCCATGCTTCAAGCCCTGGTCACTGGTACAGCTACCTACCAGCGTGATGGCTCCATGCTTCAACCTCTGGCTGTTTGTACTGGCACACGAGTGTGACGGAGCCAAACTTCATTCTGGTCACCAAACATATACTTTAGAACGTAATGTACTCACTCACTCGACCATATAACTATCTATGAAAGTATCGATGGGTATATTATATCTCATTATCTGGACCAATTAGTTAAACCTGATTATCAGATTAACAACCCCGTGTCGTTTAATTACCAGTGTTTAGCACCACTCGTTATTTTTCTGTTCGCACTTTTGATAAGGTTTATTCCCGGTATAAATTCATTTGGTGCACTAATTATAATTGCAATAATGATAATGATGATGATGATGATGGCGGTGGTGGTGGTGAATGACATCACACAAAACTGAACTTCATTCTTTATCTTTGAAGCCTGTGGGGGAGGGGGTCGGGGGGTTGGGGTGGGGGTGGTAACCTTGTGGTTCAGCCGATAACTGTACGTGAAACAAAACATGCATGACCGAACATTTAACAAAACAAACAAACAAAATAAAAAATATTAAAAAAAACACCAAAAGGTTTAACAAATTTGCTGAAGCTTCATTACAACGGTATGCGATTGCGATGGCAACTGCAAGTAAACCACTGGTTATACAATACTATCTCGTCACGTATGTTCCGAATACATATCGCCAATAAAACCAAGTCTTCAGCAAACATGTGCTCCGCACACCCCGAGGCGTCTGTCTCAGAAATACAGGAACAAAAGCTATTATCTTTAGCTGTTTGACATGACAAATGTTCTGTCTTCTCTCGCACACATTTTTTCACCGTTTCCTTGAGCGGAAGAAACAGAATTTTGTCATGTAAAACACGAACGCCGGGAGACAGGTGGACTCCGTCCGTACTTCGAGCAGATCGGTTGTGCTGCTTCAGCGATTGGGAAACTCCGGTTCCAAGCGTGGTGCGAGCGAGGTGCTATACGAGAAAAGTATACATCCAGATAAATAAACAAATATGCTTGTCAGGATATTATCAGATACTCAAGTTCTTAACTTTCTCGCGGGGTATTTTCAGAAGCGTCCTCTCGACTGCCGATCGTCTTCCATCGCTGTATTGCACGTTTCTTTAGCGTAAGGCGAACTGGGAGAAAGTTGAGCTATACATGATTTTATCTCTTGTTTTCCTATGTCTTTCTGTGTCTTAATTTCAAATAAAGGTGAAACTAAATGCCTTGATTGAGAAAAATGATTGTTTTTGTGTGGAGCCGCTCCGATGGAGTCTCAGATGGGAACTGAATCAGGATCTCTTTAACTGCTGGTGGCAGTCGAATGTTGAAACAGCGTATTTATGTACAGTGTTGTTTTAGTTGCATCATGTATTATAAACAACTCATTCATACTTGCGCTTTGTCATTCTTAATGACATAACCACCGGTGTAATACGTTAGGCTGTCAGGGAACGACATGCATTTCACATTATAAAGTTAAGTGATGAATTGATATCATAGAGTGTCTTCGAATGAGTGGGCTTCGACAAAGCAAGGCGACGTTCGTCATGCGTTACGATACAGTGTCTGTAAAGTTCAGACATTTTTCCCTACTGTCAATATTATTGTGACGTTCCGCTTTGTGGAGGGTACATATACCCAGCTCTGGAACTAACTTCTTGGCAATTGTCTGTACTTTCTCGTACGTTTCCCTTAAACATTTGCAGGCTTGTTTAGCGAAGCAGCTGATTGCGATGCGTCCATTGTCAATATTTGCGACCCCACGCATACACTGTTTGATTTTTCGATTTTACATCGTTAATGACCAACATGTTCCCTTTGTGTTTGTGAAAAGTGTAATTTAACTTGAATCATCCTGCGCCTTTTATTGTCTGTTCTGCATCTTGTTTTGTCATCATGGAAGGGAAACAAATCTACACCAGCGAAAATACCCCAGACACTGATCTGTACTAACTGTACAATTCCAAATAGAAGTAGAAATAAATCCTCCGACCAAACAATACAGTCAGACATGCAGATTCCTAATCAAACTTAAATAAACATTCAAATTTTCAATTATGCAAATCAAGGTTTAAGAATTCTAGAAATTTAGTCGTGGTCAGCTGAAGCCTTGTCCGGCGCCGGTTTTCTATAACCCAATCTTTGTAATCCGATTTCTTTAATAAGGCAACATTTCTGGTGAAAGGAATAACGCTGTGTTTGACTTTATTTGGAACCGCAACAACAAAGATCGACACATTTCCACTAAATCCATGTCTGTCATTTTTCGGGAGGGAGTTTATTACTGTAGTTATTCTCTGGTGAAGTGAGTTCGGGAATTTTTTATCCGCGGTTTGCAAAGAAAAACATGGAAAAAGGTAATGCCCCTGATTCACACCAATCTGATTGTTGAATAACGGACAACCAATAACATGTATTGTTACCATCATTGTTATTAGTATTATTGTCGTTGTTTTGAAAAGAACTTTAGGTATTTAAGTATGCGAGATTCTAAATAAGAACATTCCAAATTTACAATGTAGTGTATAACTAAACAGGGTTTACATTTTCTGCATAAAGGTAATCTCGTATCATAAATTTGACATTCAGTCTTCATATTGCAATAATTTCTGGTAAACATTTCATGGGTATATCCTGTCTTTTCAATTAATTCGGGATCGTGTCAGTTGTCCTTTTCACAGGACTAAGGATGAGTTTCAATCCGTGCATCTTGAAGTTGAGGCTGATGTGCCACAACCTTCTTCTGTTCAGTCACCCTGATATATGTATCACAGCAGGAGGTGTATTTATCACACATTCTCAAGTCGTTATTGGGATTGAATTTTATTCACTCATTCATTTTCAGTTATACATGACGTGCGTCACGGATTCACCAGTTTTTGTGTGTATCTTTGAAGGTTGCATAAAGTAAGAATAATGCATCACGCAATGTAGATAATTTAAATACGTGTCTGATATTGCCAGATATAACTTAAATTAGATTCTTTATGGTGAATACTCCTCACATTTGTCATATGTCTTAAGTGTATATCGTGGTATCCTGTCCGCCTAGTTTAAAGATAATCATCGAGTCACATTAAAAGGCTGGAAGGCCTAAAGTAACACCTGGTCAAATTACGCTTGCCAATGTGCGATTACATTAAGATCAGATTACATTAATCGTTAATTAATTATTAGATATTTAGGTAATGGTAGTTTAAAGGTTACTTTTACATAGTACAGTGGTCTTGTGCGCTTTCTACGAATTGCAAGTTACATCTCCTACTTGTGTCAGGATCCGCTGAGTCGTCCTCATCTATTACCTTCACGACAAAATCACACTGCCAGTTTCACTAAATTGATAAAAATAATTCATTTCGTTCAAGTTCTGTTTCCTCCAACATAAGGCTGACTCGCTGTAGTGTCCAAAGTTACTCACTAAATGACTAGAGTGAGTGAGTTTAGTTTTACGCCGCTTTAAGCAATATTCCCGCAAAATCACGGTGGGGGACACCAGAAATGGGCTTCACACATTGTACCCATGTGGGGTCTCGAAACGAGCGAACGCTTTAACCACTGGGCTACCCCACCGCCCCACATGACTACAACACTCCCACGGACAGATTAGCTTCAGGTGTAGTCGACACGGGAAAAATGACCGCTCCCTAAATACACTACCGTGCGAAGGAAAGTATACATTTGATACTTTGATTCGTTATCGGAAACTTTACTAGGCTGAAGAAACTTGTTGAAACACTGTCAAAAAACACAACTAGTTTATCTGTGTGACACATCACTATCGAGAAAACATTTCCTGTTTGATTAAGTATTAGCCCTCAAAAATGGATGTACATTTTCTTTTGTCAGGCCGTCTACACACAGACATATAATATCATATTTTGATATAATGTTATTTGTATATATTTTTACAAAACCAGTATAATTTGGTTTGCTGAAATCGATTATTTAATGCCCTGTAGTGTTGCTGTTCCACGGATTTTTGTTTGAATGTTTGACTGTCATTTCTGTTACTCTTATGGTCCTGGCATTATTAAGTACTTGCGACTACCTGGAAGGACATACGGTGTTCTTGTACCAACTTCCTGGGCGGTACTGGCGGTATCTTAGAGATTTTTCAAATAGTGATCACTTCCATGTGTAGACACATAAAATAGACCCAAAGTTTGAAACAAATGACAATGAAGAAGAGCTGATGCTTATCTTTTTTCGATGTGTATACATGAGACGAGGATGACGAGCTGGTTCCCATCACGGTACCTCTCTCTCCTCAGTGCGGTACATATATAACTAGGAGGATGGCAGCATGGGGTGAATGAATGTGGGATACATCTCTATATACCTGCTATTTCCAGGGAATATGATAGTACCACTTTTTCTGCACAGATGAGGAAAATAATGCAACCCGGAGCAAATACCACGAATAGTGAAGGACAAATGTGCTTCTATATGAATGATACTCTGTGCATGCTATTCACATAGACGTCAGCATGAAAAGATGACAAAGTAATAAACATATATAATATCACTGTAAGAGACGTGATTCAAAGAAAGAAATGATAGATATGATTGATATAATTTTTCGTTTGATAATGTTTTTACGGAAAAGTATATTTCGCTGCTTTTAAATTCCTTTATAAGAATAATGATGAAAGACAAATGTGCTTCTATATGAATGCTAAGCTGTGCATGCTATTCACATAGACGACATTATGAAGCGATGGCAAAGCAATAAACATATGTAATATCAATACAAAAAACTTGATTCGAAGAAAGAAATGATAAATGTGACTGATATATTTTTTCGTTTGATAATATTTTTACGTAAAGGTATGCTTTGCTGCTTTTAAATTCTTTGAAGTCCAACTGACAACTGGACAAATAGTGGTTGCTTTAATGCAGAAATTCATGCCGAGTGACAAACAGCAAGGATTCTATTCAGATTGTTATTTACAAAGCTGTTTTTCCAAAAGAGGATGAATGTCTTTTTCAACTAATAAAAGAAAGTACCAAACTTAACCTTAACTTGTTCAGCCATTCTTAAAAACCAGATTCGTACAATATCAGATTAATTTAATTCCTCTTAGTGATTTTCAAGCATGTCCAGAAATGCAGCGTACTTGAATGCTTGCATCCCTAACACTGCTAAATGTGCAATCTATCTGATGTGATAATCTTCACGGTTGTGGAGATTTCTCCCCCGGTTGGCTGAGCGCTGTGTCCTGGGAGTCTATGGACGGCTTGTGTTGTTTGTCAAACTCACGGTCACTGAACATAGTCTATTACCCAGGCAAATTAATCTACTAGGACGGGAGAGTTTTAAGCGGGCGGATTATCAGATGTCAATGAACTCGTCGACTGGGTATTGTCCATGACTGACCCCACACAAAACCGTTTGTATTGTTGACAGGCATCCATTGCAGGATTGTTTTGTTATGAATATATATCTGATTAAATCAAATAATTTTGATTGGAACGTACATTTGTATATGATATTCTGGCAGTGGTAAGTAGTTCGGGTGTCTGGGTTTTTTTATTTCGAGAAAAAAGACGTTTCTGGTGCTTTTTGAACAGTCGGGATCCGCGTAAAATAGTTTTGACGATTTAAGCAAAATTGTTTCTTCAAAACATTTCTATAGAAAACCACACCATAGAACTGACCAAAAGGGGATCAGAAGAACTCTCCAGGAATATTTATTATATGATATTTATATAGCGCACATATCCAGGCAACTAGTGCATGCTCAAGGCTGTATATACTACAGGATTTATGATATCAATATCCACTATGTGCATTATTAGTGTATAGGATAATATTACATAAACGATAGATGAATGATTATATACAATAGCGAGACAGGTGACAGAAATCTCTCTGGGATCTCTGTAAGTTTCCTCTGCTGCATGCGTCATGTTCAACTGGAATTAAATTTAAATCATGTGATGGTTGTTTTTCAATACCATGGTTTGAATACCTAAAAACTTGCACAAAGAACTGCATCTGTAATAAAAACAAAACCAGCAACTGCCGAAATACTCCAAGTTTATTTTGTTTTGATAAGCAGAAAATCAATCGTGAAAATATTTATTTTATTGTGAAACCACTGCAGTGTATTCCCTATGTGTTAAATGATTTACATATTTGTAATTTATTTAAAAAAGATAAATATCTCTTTTTTAAGTTACTAGATTATGTACAAATATTCCCAGTATATTTTAACAAAACAACCAAAGTGATTATGAATTTTTCAAGCATTTCTGCTATTTTGAGAAAAATATGTTTCGTTTTAAATTCGTAAACCAGTGACGCGTGTTAAACAGAATGGGTGAAAACCGAAATATCACATCAAGCTTTAAAGCAGTTGTAACTTATCAATGAATATTACCTTTTGGACTCGCGAAAAACCGCCATATCATCTCAGTTCTAATTTTCCGAAACCTCTATATTCTATAAGTACACATGCACATACCACCATTCTTGTTGGTTTACTTGAGTAGAGATGTTTCATAAACACACACAAAAAAAGAAAACAAGATGGAAAACATGATATCAAGGTTATTCAGTTATTCAGTGACAATTCAATACACTAGGTTTCAAATCGACTGTTTGAATACTCTGGCTGGTCTTATGGGTCCATCAATGTCAATATGTTTACCTTACAGCAACAATAATAATCAGAACGAGAATGATAATGCCAAAAATGATACTTATATAATAACGCATAACATCATCAATGACGTCATTTGATAACATCAAACACAAAATGAGATAACATAAGATAAGATATTTATTGCATAGCATTCCATGAAGAAACAATGGCAATATTCTATAAACTACAAATATAAACACAGCTTGTACAAGAAATATAGATACATTTCACACATAAATGATGTACATTATATCAATTTMTAGAAATCACGTGGTATAATGACATGGAAATAATATATGAGGAGACTATGGTAAGATATGACATTCATTTAAAGTTATAAAAATGGTGACATATTTTGGAAATTAATTAAGGACTTCTGTTCGTGAAAATTATTAGGAATTGTTCTTTTTTTGAGAGTGTAGTAAATGCTTGGTCATAATAAAGCATTTATAAGTGATTCCCTTTCTTCGCTAAACTTTGTACATGATATTACATGGTGATACATTAGACACATCCTTATGGTGTGTGTATGTATGTATGTATGTGCGTGCGTGCGCGCGTGCGTGCGTGCGTGCGTGCATACATTGATACTGCTACTATATATATGTTAAGCTGATGCATACACGTAATTTCAATCAATTGCTGTCCAAAGAAAATTTAGTCAAGGATATCATGTCAAGTCATGTTCAGTCTCAAACGTCGAAACAGTTTGTGCAAACCATTTAAAAGTGACATGTTCTTGAACTCTGTCACTGAATTTGAAACCCATCAACTACCGACGTACTCTGTACATACAGGATGATGTATAGCTCAAGGTTAATCAGTTACCTCAGAGAGAGGGAAGAACATCAACACTGACAATTACAGAGGACAGGAGGTCAGAGAATAAGTAAATACTATTTCCCTCAGCCTGACTGTGTTTCCAACATTTCAACACTACCCAGCCCAACTTAACAAAGTGCCGTCACATGAACGTTTACTCAATCCCCACGTCGATCGCGCGATAAGGCAGAGCAGTTCAAATGATCATCGAATGAGGTTTGACATGACTCTGTCGCCAGCCTTCAATTACATCGGTAAACGTTGTTTCTGGGAAGCTCTGAGAAGGTAGTGTGTTTCCACCTTTGCTCCAACTGTTCGGTTGAGAACCAGTCTTTACCAATACTATCATCAGCTCTGTTCGGTTGTAGTGAACGTGTACTGTTAAATGTGTTCACTGAATGATAAATGAAGGTATGGATGTATGCAGTTGAAAATGGTGTATGGGATACATGGCTAATGCATACTAGAGTCAGCAGCAAACATTACAAGGTGAAAGATTCAGATGTAAATAAAATAATAATGACTTTGATTGGATTATTTGTTCAATGGGGCAAAAATATGACTTCAATTGAAGTACAACGCTTCGATGCAAAAGGATACCTAGATTTGACTTATGTTTGGAAACAGATTCCTTTAGATGAAGACTAAATGTTGAATTGTGAAACAGATTCCTTTAGAGGAAGACTAAATGTTGAATTGTGAAACAGATTCCTTTAGAGGAAGACTAAATGTTGAATTCTGAAACAGATTCGTTTAGAGGAAGACTAAATGTTAAATTCTGAAACAAATTCCTTAAGAGGAAGACTAAATGCTGAATTCTGAATCAGATTCCTTTAGAGGAAGACTAAATGTTGAATTCTGAAACAGATTCCTTTAGAGGAAGACTAAATGTTGAATTTAGAAACAGATTCCTTTAGAGGAAGACTAAAGGTTGAATTCTGAAACAGATCCCTTTAGAGGAAGACTAAATGTTGAATTCAGAAACAGATCCCTTTAGAAGAAGACTAAATGTTGAATTCTGAAACAGATTCCTTGAGAGGAAGACTAAATGTTGAATTCTGAAACAGATTCCTTTAGAAGAAGACTAAATGTTGAATTCTGAGACAGATCCCTTAAGAGGAAGACTAAATGTTGAATTCAGAAACAGATTCCTTTAGAGGAAGACTAAATGGTGTATTCTGAAACAGATTCCTTTAGTGGAAGACTAAATGTTGAATTCTGAAACAGAT
>VKKT01001069.1:243961-254606 GCA_008038995.1 Haliotis laevigata
TTCATGTTGGTGTATATTGTTTTCATTATAGTATATCGGTATAATAATACAGTGTATGTAGGTTTAGTTTACACTAATCTACTTTTGATGGATGTGCAGTACTTCGTATATTTGATAAACTATTACTTTACATAGCAGATCAGAAAACTGTATATGATTTCCTTGTCTCCAAGTCTTACAAGACAGTATTATTATTATGATGACTATTATGTGTATTTTTCTACTAATTCAAAAAACATACAAATTCGAAAAAAACATTACTTCATGATTATGAAAACATATTAAAATGAACAAAATGTAACATTACGTTTTCACTTCTGTTATTTCATATCGTTTACCAAATGTACTTTACATTTAGTGTATGTTTGAGTGTTGTAGAAATACTTATTATATACGTATCCTCCGAAGCAGTTTGCATGGAACTGTTGATGCATATATTTAATGTATAAATATTACCCAAATTATAAATTGTCACAGACAGCACAACATACAGACATAACACACGTAACGGAATATCCAACGTTTGCTTTCTGGCCTGATCGATGTTCTGGATTAAATAATTATATACAATTATATTAACTTTCCATGAACTCAATTAGCTGCGCGTTATAAATCATAATTTACATGCTAAGTGACAAATAAACTACCGTGCAAAGCAGAACATACACTTTAAAACTGGATTTGACAATTTCAATAACAAAAATTATTCAAAAACATTTAAAAGCGTTATTCAAATATTACCAATATATATAACATTGAGTAACAGTTCCTTTTGAGTTTTAATCTTAACAGACATCGGTGTGTACTTTCATTTGTTCATATTTCAACCGGTGGCAGTAATTCAAATTATGTTTTTACACATTATTATATTTATTGATAATGCCGTAAAATATTTTATATTTTAACACACAAAGTTAAGGGACAGTAACACCATGCCATTGCGGAACTTAATTCGAGTGAGACTTTGTTTCTTTTAAACAAATATTATTGTGTAACACTATGTATAGCTTAGTAAATTACCTAAAGAGTTAAACTGCCTATCTATATTCTATGTATATTGATTACACACATACATCATTTTTTTAAAAATAAAGACATTTATTTGCTGATTTATATGTAGATCGCTCTAATCTTCCAAGATGGAGTCAGTACGGTTGAGATTTTCTTTATTTTCCAAAGGAGTTCAAATTCTCGTCTCCGAAACACATGTTGCTTTTTTTGTTGAGGAAATGAGTACAAAGCCATTTAAAACTACATCTCTACCCCATTTATTCGCCACTTCAATTTTCTGCCATTAGGAAGGTGATATCTTCATATACATAATTTGGCCACTTCGCTTGCGCGCGCAAACTTTAAGAGAGCACTAGAATTTATGAGATGAATGTTCTTGTTGCACGGTGAGATTACCTCCACATGGAACCATTAGGAAGGTGATTTTGAATCTGTGATATAATTCAGAACTAAACTGCCTTGCACACGAAAATGTACAGTGGAGAATTGGAATTATATGTTATTGTTCTTATTTCTTTACAACAACGACAAATACACAGGGTGTGAACTGTAACAGACATTGGCTTACACAGATCATATTTGAAAATCGGATCTGAAGAACAAGAATGACATACGTACCAAAACGCTACCAGGCTGAAAGAAGTCGCCGTAACCCTGCAAACTTCAGGTCCAATTCCATCCCCGTCAGATGACTATCTCTTGCTTGTTACATCTTTACCCATCATCAACCGAAGGTGTATTGTTTCTCTTGCTCGGCTGTTTATGTTGGATGATTTTCTTGCTAAATTAAATAAATGGTATGTTGAAAATTAGACGAACGATTAATTATCTGTTTTATATTTGTATGTGCCCCCTTATGTATATTTGGTGCCTTTTCCTTCAGATTAAGTTATTCTATATTTGATGGTTAAGTAGAGAATCAGTGAAGAGTTGCGGACATTTTCTGATTTCGGTGTTATGTTCAGTGTACCGTCACGACGTACGCCTTCAGCGCGGGTGTGTTTTTATTATACAATAAATAGGTTGATGCGGATAGAAATATACATATAGAAAGTAAATACAGATACTATAAAGATATAAGAATCTTACGTTTCTCCGGAATGTTTGCTAAAAAGCACTTAGCGCTTTTTTAAAAGGCTATTTTTCCCCTTTAATATTTTTCCATAATTGTAATAAATCTAAAGTTAGAATCCTTTGTACGATTCCAACATGTGTCAGTGATTTACTACAACTTGTGATTATATCGGGACCCCACGAAATGGCGACTCTTTCAAAATCACATTTCTGATGTTCGTATGAGTTACTGAAACAATAGAACACTAGTTTCATTTAGTTTTATTTGATATTTCGATGTCGAAATATCATTACGTGCATGACATAAATTTTAAAAAATAATACTTGTATTACCAACAGTCTTTGACTGTCGCAAGTGACGGAAAACGGGACATTATTCGTCAGCAATGTTGTAATCAATGTTTTTAATTATATTGGTTTTGTACTGGAGTCATAAAGTTTCTCGGTCTCTGTGATTGATTGCTATCGTCACGGGGTGTATAATAAACTGGTTTGTACAGTAATATTTGCAGCGTGTTTCGAATGATTTAGTAAACACGATTGTTGTATCATATCAGTTCTCATATCAGTAATATATTAATCGTTATAACACAAATATTTATTCAAATATACCCACGAAAATTACATATGTAATACATATAATATCAATAAAATTACATACGTTGCTTTATGTAGACGGTATTTGAATCGCAATGGTAAATAATATTTGTTTTTATCTCACTGTATGATATTACGAAGTAGATATTTTCATCATATGTTCAATATTCAGCGTTTTTTCATTTTGATTTCCTTTTTATCCTGCAAATGTAATCAAAATAAACCATTCGTTATTAAATAGCTCATATTTAGCATATGTATATGAAATGTTTAATCTGTTAATTCAGTGTTTAATCTAATCTCATCAGCCGGTGTTATCGCTAATATATTCTCGCACTATATCACATGTGCACATGTCACGACCATATTTGTAAAGGAAATCTGTACCAAACTAATTATAATCACTGCTACAAGATGTTATCCACACTAGGTTGTGGAAGAGTTCAGTATCTGTATACCCTGTAGACGCCCAGATGGCTGCCATTTTGAACAAACTCTATGGATAACACGCTATTTATTTAGTGAGTGCGACGTTTCGACGCTTCGATACAGATGATTGTACCGTGGTACTTCTTGACAACGGTACAAGAATCTGTATCAAAACGTCGCACTCACGAAATAAAGAACTTGTTATCCATAAAGCTTATTAAATATTGTACGTCCCAACTTCTAAAATGCCACTCAGAAAAGTCAGCTGGCTACCGCCTTGGCAGGCTTTGTCAGCTGGTGTTTGTTTAACTATTGAGGAATAGAACGGGAACGATGCAGGATCCGATAACAGTCAACCACGTCACCGGCTCCGTCCACCCGAACCATTCATTCTCCTGGATAAGTATCTGTCCCAAGCGACCAAATCTTACCCGGAATCCCCAAGGTTAGCACGTTTGGTTGGGTCGGTGTCTGGAGACAATCACCAGAAGGTTCCATACATCACTAGCTGTGTCTCTTGACGTCAAAATGTCCATGAATGCATCTACGTTACACGTCTTCTCAAGGTGACACACCTGTAGCAATAATAGTCAACACTCCACTGTTTTTGGTCTGATCAGTACTTGTCAATAGGGGAATGAACGGTCTCGCTTGAGGTTTTCTTGCATTATTGATACCCATACAACCGACGCTTGTTTCACATTATTGATTACATGTAACTTATCTCTTGCATTGTTCCAGCTAACATAGGTAACATAGTCCCTTGCATTGTTTTCGCTGACATGGGTAACTCTTGACTTGCATCAGTTGAGCTTGCCCAGGTAACTTCCCTCGTGCTGTCACTCACCTGACCACAAGTACCTGTGTCTTCACATCTATAGTAACTATTCCGGCTTACGTGGGGTATGACATGAAGAACCATTGCGGCATGACATGCGTTGACATTTGCTAGACATCGCTGATAACAAACATTTACTTCTGAATATACATTATACATCACAGGGTAACCAGGATAATCAGTGATGATACCGGGGGTTCACGACAAGGATGTTTTGTTCTCCACCAGTAGCTCCCGGCACCTCTCTGCACATGCATATATGTATGTGAGCGTGGGTGCGTGCGTGCGTGCGTGCGTGCGTGCGTGCGTGCGTGCGTGCGTGCGTGTATGTTCTTATCATATATATCTGTTATAGATTTATATAATGTCACCACCTATTGACAACAGAAACTTTGAAGTACACATGTGCATGGCATCGCCGATAACGAAAGTATTTACTTATAAATATAGATTAGACACCGACGCTAGAGGACAACTAGTCTGGATAATCTGCTGGAGATGGATCACTGAAAATCAATTATTGCGGGTCAGGTTATTTTGTTCTGCACCAGTAGCACGGGGCAGCTCTCTGTGGATATATGTATGCGTGCGTGCGTGCGTGCGTGCGTGTGTGTATGCTCTGTGCAATTACGTCTCTTCTAAATGTTTTTTTTGGGGTGGCGGTTGGGGTAGCCTAGTGGTTAAAGCGTAGGCTCGTCACGCCGAAGATCCGGGTTCGATTCCGCACATGGGTACAATGTGTGAAGCCCCTTTCTGGTGTCCCACGTCGCGATATTGCTGGAATATTACTACCATACTCACTCACTCACTCACTCTAAATGTTTTCAATGTCACCACCTGTTGACAAAAACTAAACCCAGCTGCTGCATCATTACCTATACCCGCTGGTCTGTTTTTAAGGTATGTAATCCTACATGAAAATCCACCGAATCTCCCTTCGACCAACTGATGTCCTGGCGCAAATGAACACTTCATTTCCATAAATATGAACCTGAAATATCTTTGATCTGTGTAATATCGTTGGTCTCAGCTGACACAATATAACATCCACGTGGACATTAGAGAACACGTCTACGTTTGACTGGACTTCATACCCAGTTTCTGGAGGTTCGGACTTCGTTGTACAGAGTTGTCTCCCTTTGAATCCTGTGAACGTTGGTTCGAAGTTCAGATGCACCCTGGTTATGTTTCACGGTTTGTCCGTGGTAAAAGTTTGATTCGCCTATATCCTTTTGGCTATCACACCTGTATCCTTTTGGCTATCATAGCAGGATATGACTTAAACAGTATTTATACTGGCGCTAAAACCAGCTCACTGACTCACATCTAGCTTTAACATGTTCGCAGCGATATAGAGTACTGCCGCGGCAGAAACTCAACGTCCCCACCACAAACACAAGCCAAAACCAGTCGGTGGAATGCATGAATCTCTTAATCCGCTTAGACAAAGGAATTTGATCACATTTCCTCGACCCATTTCGTCATTAGCTTTTCCCTGTATGTACACTTTTCTTTCGTCGTTTCCTGACACGTTGGGACAATGTTGTCACAAATTGTATCTCTTACAAAGCAAGAGCCAATTTTCAAACAGCCATATCAATTTCCATTTCATAAATAAAACAGTGGCACGATAATTATAATGGAACAACTTCGAGAGGATTGATTGTCCTCCATTTCATTTTCATTTGTGCCACACTGTGAAATTCCAATAACACAGCGGCTAACTGTTATTCTGTAAACAGGGACATTAGAGGAAAATTGATGAGGGGAGCTGTGCAGGAGGGGGTTTAGGGGGGGTTCTTCACTAGGACTTTCACAGAAATAATCGAAAAATGCTTTCAGTTTATTTCTATGTCTTAAATCATATCTTGACACAGGTCATATAGGTACATGGTCTTGGTGTATGGGAATGAGAAAGCTTTCTCACTAACATTTTCTTGATGATATAAATTGGACATGTTCTCCTCTGATAAAGCGGATCCGGTTACTCTGGATATCTGGAAGGAACATATTTACTACATGGCTTAGCACTTCGATAATCTGCACGGTGGGAGTTACAGTCCAGTTAAAGGAGGTTCCAGGGTATGTGACACTGATTTCGGGCGTGGTACAGGCTTGAAACCATCAACGAATCAAGTTGGAAATCAAAAGTCCATGGTTATGGCTATATGTGTGGATGGCGGAGGACATGACATCTGTGATTTTTTAAGTGGATGGGTTGGCCGGGGTTAGACGCAGCAGGACTTGCACATGAAATACAACTACAAGGAATCGAACCCGTATCCGAGGCTAACCAAGATGGAGGACAGAGCAACGGAGGGGTCCCACTCGGTTATCCAGAGTATTATATCTCGGATATCGGATTGATAAACGAGAAACACGACACACAGAAACAACATGTCACTTCCTTCCTAACACTTCAAGGAGGTGAGGTGGCCGAGTGACTTAAGCGTTCGACGATTATTCCCCTTAAAGTATAATGAGTGAAGCCCATTTCTGTTGTCACTCGACTTAATCTTGAAGTTCCATCAATTTTGCTGAAAAAGGCGTAAACCATACTTACACACTCTTGATTTTCAAGATATTGTTTCCATATGCAACGTTTTTACAGTAAACTCATTTCATTACTCTCTATCAACAGCATCTTGCTAGTGTAATGCTGGTGATGATGACGTTAAAGACACTAGCCATCTTGCAGTATTAAAAAACCTGAAATCAGTGTAACCACGCAGAGAGTATTCTATGAACATATCGTGCTAACTGTAAACCGACGTAAAAAAATAACCGTTATTGTAAACTTTTTAATCACTTAATGTGTAAATGTTCCTATACATATGACCGTTAAACGCTTTATTCCTTTCTCCTGACACTGGATTGTCTGGTCCAGACTCGTAATATATGTGGTCATGTTTTTATATACACCCTGAAACAGACATGCCCTAAACGTCACAGTCAATCTCACAATTCTTTGGCAAAACTAGATTTGTTAAGTTTCGGTAAAATAAATAAAGATATTTTCGATTATATATTAAAATCGTTGGATAATAATTTAATAAGACTTAAATTTTTCCTTTCCGATATTAAATGTTGTTCAGTGATGGCGTCAGGGCTCTTTCCATGCGCCATCTCCAACAGCCTTGTGCATGCTGAACGTATTGATAGTCGCCCTGTACGTATAGCTCTACACTGTTCTCTCAACATGTTACAGTTGCACGTCACTAAACCATGTAGTCCCGCTTGGCATCAATACAAGCTAATTGTCCGCGTCTGCCGTGCTGCAGCAGGCTACAGTCCAACACACGAACCCCCGTCGTTCCCCACATTACATTAAGTATGCCCATGATTTGAGGAAGGACTGTATTAGAAATATTAATTACAAATCTCGCCATGTCTCGTGTGCTTTTGAAATCCCGCTGTGCAGTGAAACACGATCCCTTCTCTTTTTCAGATGACCGGCTTTAGCCTGAATAATTTGTGATTTGTATGAAACGTATAATTTTTAGGATAAGTCTTCAAATTGCAATTCTTCCAGTCTGTTCTGGTCTGATAATAACATAATATTACCGTTATGCCGCTCCGAGGTCCCCGGGAGCTTACATTCAAGCATGTCATAATCCATCCCTTCATCATCCACACAGATAAACTCGGAAAGTAAAGTATTATCGCCCATCGGATGTTTCACCACAGTGTTTCTTATGATGTTGTGAAGGAAGGGGTGTTATACGATAGAGTACCTTTTACAAATTTTGTTCCAATTCAAATGATACCTATCTCGACATCCCCCTTAGTTTAACATGATTTTCTGTGTTATTTACTCCACGCCCTGGAAATAACGGTTATCTCGAAAAATGGTTTTGATTTCCTTTGAAACGAAATATTTAGTTGACTGAGTGCTGGTACAGATAGACAGGAGACGTCCACACCTTCTGTGAACATCCCGAGGCTCGGCACTACATGGGTAGCCTTGGTTTGTCGGCACCTGTGTTCATGGGTTTAACGAAGGTAGTAAACGCAAGATGACTCAGTCTGATATAATTGAAATACAGTTCAAAGCGGCGCTAGAATCAACTCCCTTAATCACCACGTGCCATTAATGCTGAGCGATATCATTAAAGAGGGGAGGGTGGAGGTTGGAGATGCTAGACGCTTTAAGAATCACGAACAACGATTGTTCACTATTGCTGCCAATTGAACAGTGTTTAGTATGTCACCTCCAATGTACATCAGGACATTGATCTAGCAATACGCCTATGTGTGTGAGTGAGTGACTGCTAGTGTGGCTGGTTTAACGGCACATTGACCAATATTTCAGACGTCTCAGGGAGTCAGTGTGAAAGAAAAAACAATTCGGTTTACCACTTTGGCGAAAGCTACGTGCACTGGTATGCTGATGACAAACCCCTAGAAACTGGGATTCGAACCCACGAACTCAGGTTTTCGAAACGCTTAAGGTACGCAGCTCTGTTCTTCGAATAGCGGGACGAGTTGCCCAGGCATGTCCCACACTAATTGCTTTGTTAAACCAAACATGGAAGCACGTCTAGTAATAGGGGAATGGGGGCTGGAATGGGGTGTTGTGGGATAGTCAAGTTCTACTTTGCTTCTCATGACATTATACTGCCAAATTTGAGTTAAGGTTTAATTATTCAAAAGCTCAGTATCTAGGGTGCCTTCAATAGTGCGACCAACAATTGGCTGAGATTCATTCTCTGAAATGAACAATTTCTGCTTTCTCTTCAATACCATGCATCAGTTTAAACACGTGTGTCTGTCACGTCAACATCACGTTCCTTCTACGGAGTGTAAATTATACACGGGTGTACGTAAAACGTAACAAATCGATTGAAGATGTATCGACGTCTTTCGCATCAGATTGTCTTGTTTCATAAGGTTCGGGACATGACACAGGACCTGTCGATTCCTGAGATACTTTCTTTATTCCAATCCCGTGGCAAGCAAAGGGAGACAAACAGGCTACTGAGTGACGCCTCGATCCCTCATATATCACATTGATCTGGTATTTCTGTCGCTTTTAATAAACAAAGGGGACTAACTGCAGTGCAGGGGGAATTAATTCACGTTAATGGGGTCTGGTTGGGTCAGGTAAGACGACCAATGAAGCATGTATGCGGCAGCGATTCACTATTATTACCATTGACAAAATAAATTGTCTGATTCGCGATACGACAGCTCCAGCCGGGCATTTCAGCGGGGTAGCCGAGTCGCGGGCAAGTGCGCGGAAACTGACCAATCACAGAACGTGATTTTCGTCTGCTGCAGAGCAGCACTTCCTGTCCATAAGATGGCGGACGACAAGTTGTCATTCGAAGCTGCGGATTCAATTAAACAGAGGATATTGGAAGACAGTCAGAGCGGGATCCCTCCCCCCGCGCCAGATCAATTCCATATACACTATACCCGAGCTCTCTGGAGTTGAACACTTTCCTTGCCACTAAAAGGCGGGCAGCACAGTCCTTCAGCACTTTAGGACAGTAGAGTTTCGAATTTCATACGTGCTCAAAGAAATAGCAGGAACATATTTGCAATCGTGAATGTCCACAAATTGCATTTTATTGATAATCCTTAGCATTACTAGATTTCATAGAAACGGAGCCAGGCTTCCAGTAAGGTCTTTTGTCGTCTGGTTTGGCTAACCAGTTATACGAGAAAACGGATGCACAACGCAATATTTCGGCACTAGACGGAGATAAGTTGAGCATATATGTTAAGTATCTTCCCAGACTTGTTTTGATGCCGAGCCTGGTTTGTCGTTACCTCCACGCTATTATTATGACAGATGACACTCCCAGAAAAAGGATCAATACAATCCCTGCTGTATTTAATACATTCCGAACACTGTGGCATCTTTCAGATGTATCTACAGGTGATACCGGCCTCAGTTAGATACATATATATATTTGGTGTCACCGATATTTGATGTGAGTGTAAAACGATTGGTCCATTTGTAAGACCATGTTGTAAATTATGCTCAAGCGCTTCGATATTCTAGCCAAGTTGATGGATCAGTGTCATTTTCACCTCCCCGGGGAGTATACAACTGAAGTTGTGAGGCTTCCTAAGGTTAACAGTCAGATGCCACCTCCTACCGGGTACCCATTAGGACTTGGCCTCCAGTATGATGAACATCAGCAAGGAAGCAATTGTATGGGTTTTCAAGTAATTAATGTCATAAATAAAATGTAAGTTATGATAAGAAAAAACCTTACTCTATGTAAATATACGGTTATACGGTGGCAGTTATTTTGTTAGGAAGTCATTGTCGCAGTGTGTGATGCGAGGTTGCACAGGATGTATTTGAAAAAGTAGACAAAATCATTGCCACGGAATAGGAACAAAATGTTCACTATTTTCAAAGTGAGTTGTATGTGAACAAATGCTTTCCGTCAAAAGTATATGATACAATTTAGGACACTCGTTTTTATTCGGAAATATTCCTTGAATGTGATCAAAGCCTGGACTATTGGAATAAGCAGTCTGGCTTAATATTTTAGACGAGTAAATGCACTGTGTAGTTAAAGATTTCATAGACTCTATAACAAAGAACTATAAATAAGCAAGTTATTATCTAATCCGGTATCAATAGATTGAACCATGGATATTAGGCAAATTTAGCTAAATATTTAGATGAGTAAAAGTGAGGGGAGGGTATTGCAGAGAAATTTCATATTGCGATAT
>VKKT01001070.1:68518-78700 GCA_008038995.1 Haliotis laevigata
AAACAGTTCACTTTGATTCGCATAAGAATAAATGTGATTTATTCGTGTACACTTCCCCTTTAACTGAATCGCCTTGATTTTCATTGAAGAAGTTTGTAAATCTTAAACTGTCAGTGTCCACTCAGATTATGTTTTCCTTCTTATTGATAAGTGATGAAATAATCTGTTTATCAGTAACAGCACGGCATATATCTCACATCTCAATATGACATTCACTGAATTGGCTTAAAAACATAGGGACAGTTATGTCCGTAAGGGAATGTTCATTAAAAATTTTTTATTTTTACTGGGGTTTTTTATAGTTTTTTTTTGGGGGGGTGTCCATGTCACCCATTTTGTACTGGGTATTTAAGGGGGTCATCAATTTTTGTTAACATGTAAGGGGGTGTGGGTCATTGATTGTGTACATTTTGCAGATGGGAAATCACTTACTTTGTACATAAAGATGAGTGAGGTCTTTCACATTGAACATGCTTTTCCATAAAAATATCATCATCGACCCCCAGCCATAAATTATGAACGGTCCCTAAATTCATAACTTTGTTATAAAGTTCAGTAACATATTTCAAACGTTCTTGTCCAATTCTCAGCTTGAGAATTTGGCCATTTGTCTAAACTTGTGTCATGCTGGAGCTAGTCTATGTGATAACTTGTATCTTCTGACAATAAATGTAAAGTTACAAATTGAGGCTAGTTGACTCAAATGTCTTCACAGTTTGGTTGTAAGACCTGTCACAGAAATATATATATATTCTTTAGTTTACTAAGGCTTAGATAATTTTAATAACGATTTATCACATTTGAATATTTCAGTAAGGACTTTTAAGTTTTCCACTTCAAACTTTCTGATTTCAAACTGATAAAACACATTATGGTTGCTCGCTTGCTGAGGGCCTGAGTGTAGCAGTTGATGTGGTATTTGCTGAGTAAGGAGTTGCTGGTATTTGCTTGCACAGACACACTACAAAACTGTGTGACACTGTCCGGAAAGCATGAGTCAGTTTACCTGCGGCAGCTGTGTAATGCACAATCTATGAACTCATTACATCACTCAGGATGCAATTACAATACTTAAGCCACCACTCAAGTAAAATTCTTTAAAAAATCATTAAACATTTAAAAACTGTGGCATCGCTTCTTAAGATAATAAATTTTTTTGTACCAATGTTGCAGGAAACTGGAAGCTGATGAGAAGTCTTGCAACGCCCTGGTAGCTCATTCCCCCACCCCCGGGCACTCGCGGAAAGGCTCTGGCTCTAGTGTGATCTCTACCACTTCCTCAAACAGCCACTATAGTGCTCAAGTCTCCTACGAGGAGGAGGCAGGTGAGTCACACAACAATCTCTCACTGTACAACTGCATGTTCAGTGTAATTTATTATTGTCCACGAAACAGTCTGTGTCTTTAATCAATCCCAGGATATTATTGCTTCGTTTGGCATTTTGAAATTAACATAAATGTGCTACACTTTGACTACTAACGTGCTAGTGGACTAAAGCTTTTATGTAATATTACAATGTTACATAACTGCATGGCAGTCAGGGGCTTCTTGACTTAATCCTAATGTAATGAGTTATAAATTTGGGGGGTCGGTAGGTCTGTTGGTGTAGATACGTACCATAGTATGATATGAAGAGGAGGACCCCCCCACCATGCATTAAGTAAATGACATGCAAATAAATTTTGCAGACTTGTCAAGAAAAATAAACAGAATTAATTTCTGGGTAATTGATGTTATGGTTAAATACATGTAACTGATTTTGTGGAAGAATGAAACCTGTTTAAATTACTGCTGGTTGACATGTTTGAATCCAAAGTGAGGTTTAGGCACATGGTACACAGTATGCTCGATAAAATATGGTACTTTATTCAGTTGTTGATCACATTACGATTTAATGTAGTGTTTGTTGGTTAAAAGAGGTTTAACTTTTAAGAATTAGGGCCCAATGTATGGGTGCAGGGGATGAATGCTCTGCAAGCAACATATTGCTAATAGGGGGCTGTATGTGATCTAACATTTGGTTATCTATCTTTATGTAGTCATCTGTAAGACAGTATTCATGTCATTGTAGCATGTATAATTCATGTGTCATTGTGGAGCCAGTTGTCAGCTATTTCCATATCATACAGCACTTTGGCTTGGTTGGTTTGAAAGATTGAGATATGCTATGATTTCTTTTTTAAGCTTACTTGTTCATGGAAAACATTGAATGAAATACTGCAGAAGTAATAGGATATTTCAAAGCATGATGTTCACATTGGTTAGAGCATGTATTGATTGCTTGTCATGAAGGATTGTTGCAAGATACAAAGCATCATTGGCTATGTGAAAATATATGCATCCTTTTCACCATTTTGTTCAGGCATATGCTATGCTGTAGGCAAATAAAACCTTGAGAAAGGTTTGGGGGACTTTCACTGGACATTCTGAATTAGCTAGTTATTTTTCCAAAAGGTTTGGAATACTGCATCTCAACTATGTTTCTTTTAGTGATTGAGTAAACCCATGATGATCCAGGTTCGAATTGATCTTCAGTAACCCATGCTTGTCGTAAGAGGCAACTAACGGGATCGGGTGGTCAGGCTCGCGGACTTGGTTGACACATGTAATCAGTTCCCAATTGCGTAAATTGATGCTCATGTTGTTGATCACTGGATTGTCTGGTCCAGACTCGATTATTTACAGATTGTTGCCATATAGCTGGAATATTGCTGACTGCGGCGTAAAACTAAACTCACTCACTAGTGACTGAGTGAATTGTTCTGGTGTGTCCAGACATCATCGTCATTACCACATGTTTGTCTACACAACATGAAGTCCTCCACCACCTGTGACTACAATTAACTGAAGGTGTGTGTAAAGCATGGAAGTCAGATGAGCCTCACCCACATACTATTGCCTGACATTCAGGTGGTTCGTAGACAAGATGGCTAACAGTCAGTGGCAATTGAGAAACATATACTGTCTGTGTTATGTAAACTGAGTAAATTCTCGCTAGAACCAGTTATGTTCTTGTTTGGTTTGTTGAAAATAGTGACTTCATCACATAGTAGCTGTTGTATGTATAGGTGATAGTCACATGTAGTGTATAACATGTGAGGTACTGATTATGATAAGACACATGGTGAACAGGTGTTTCTTGCACACAAGTGTACCTCATGATTGAGGCTAGTCTCTATCTAACCCTTTTGTTTGGATGTCAGAGTGAGTGTGATTGAATTTAGTTTTACGTTGCTTTTAGCAATATTCCAGCAATATCACGTCGGGGGACACCAGAAATGGGCTTCACACATTGTACCCTTGTGGGGAATTGAAACCATGTCTTCGGCGAACAAACAAATGCTTTACAACCAGGCTGCCCCACCACACCTATGGATACCAGAGAAGTGTCTGATGTTTCAACCCATATTTCATAGCTGCTAAGAATAGATAGAACTTACACTGGGAGTGCAGTCAAAAATTTCAATCCTTATTTTTATCCCTGTCACAAGGAAAGTGCCTAAATATTTAAGCATGTGCTTAAGACAGCCTATGAGTGACCATGACATAAACAGCATTTGTGTAGCTTTGTATAACAAAAACATGGTGACTACACAAAGTTTACTCAATAAATTTGGTTGTTTTGGAAGGTACTTGCTATCAAATATTGCAGTGCTGAAGGGGGCAGGCTTTAATTTCGGTGTGACATGTGCATCCCGTTTTCCACTCATTTGATGTGACTTGATCACTTTCTGTAGATAACAATGATATAAGAACGAAATAAAGAAATCACTGTAACTCACGGGCGAGGTCATGGGGCGGATTTCTCAGTTCGGCAAGGACCATAGCTCACCCGATGTATTAAGTGAAAACCTCTAACTAAGTGAACCAAATATGATTTTGCACCCTAACTTGTTTAGCAGCAATATAGGTTTCATACCAATTACATCCTTTGTCTTTGGATCAAGAATATTTGATGGATAGAAAACACTAATTTCTGCCCATCGATGCTGACGCACATTTTATGCTTCAAATGCTGTACCTGCAAGCTATGTCTTAACAGGTATGTGCTTTGATAAGATATCTTGAAAGATAGAAACTTTTTAAATGACTTATGCATTTCCACATTTGAAAATTTCAGTGTATGAGTGTCCCACAGAAGGGGTTTGGTTCCCAGCATCAGATCATAATTTCAATGTATGAGTGTCCCACAGAAGGGGTTTGGTTCCCAGCATCAGATCATAATTTCAATGTATGAGTGTCCCACAGAAGGGGTTTGGTTCCCAGCATCAGATCATAATTTCAATGTATGAGTGTCCCACAGAAGGGGTTTGGCTCCAAGCATCAGATCATAATTGGGAGGAAGTCTGACAATTCTATCAAAGCTGAAAACAGAGTCGTCTCCCTTGAACTGATTGTCATTTCTTTAGATACAGACATGGATGTAGACTAAGGCTTAGTCTCTGAATATATATAGTTTTGATGGAACAAACAAGCCCATTTATATTGAAAAGGAGCCCTAGGGAGACCAGAGATTCAGAACCTGAGGAAATCTAGACTTGCTTTATTTATGGCTTTAGCACTGCAGAGAGGGCTTGGCAGTATAGGGAAATTAATGTGGTTCAGGGACTGTGAGACAGACTAACATGGATGTTATATCATTGTCTGTGATACAAGTCACTACACAAGTTTAGTCAGAGGTATGTGAACAATTATTGAGTAATTATTGGATCACGTTGGTTATTAATATCAGTATGAAAGAAGGAATGTTTCAAAGAAATTAATGAGGCATTTCACTTCTTAAAACACCATTTTTTATAAGACAGGACAATGATATAGTCCCCTTAAAACCATAACTTGTAAAAACTTTAGGAAGTTCAAATAATGATGGCTTGTAACTTGTTTTGCAAGAGTAGTTTTGGGGGCTGAAAGCCTAATGAAGTAATATCCAATAAGGCTATCTACACAAATTCTTTTAAATGATGTGGAAACTTGACGAGATATTTCAGAACAGGTTCCAGCTTTGAAGCCAGCTGTTTACTCATGTTTGGAGCAGCTAAGTTTAGATGTGAACTCCAAATGCTAATTACATGGTGCGATATTTGACTGACAAATATGGGTGTTATGAAACGAGAAGTGAGAAATTCAGCAAGGGTTTTCTGGTATCAATGTCGAAAAAGAAAAATGTATTGTACTGCCGCAGAAAAACACATAATGCACCGCTGTATCGTTTCACCCCTAGTCTAAGTGTCTATTTGTACTTCCCTGATAACAAGTCATAATTACAAGGTTTTTAGTTTTAGTGAGGTTAGTTTTACGCCGCACTCAGCAATATTCCAGCTATATGGCGGCATAATTACAAGGCCCTGTTGCACAAAACGATCTTCACGTTAAGACTGTGTTAAAGTATGGTAGTTTCGATGACCTATGTGCTACAATTGCTTAGTGCAACATAACCCAGGTCAATATATTGTATCAAAATAGTGATATCATGTCCAGATACTGTATTATAAATAGTAATAATCAAGGGTTTCCTTACCTCCCATGCCCCAGGAACCTTATTACAGTGTCATTATAGTTGTTCATGTGACCTCTATAATAAGCAGGAAACAGGAACAAGAAAGTGATGGGCAGGATTGTGGCTAGATCTGGGTCATGCAGTGGGGTGATGTTTTTGTGGAATCAGATTGCTTGATCACAAACCATGAATAAGAATATTGGCTATAATCTTGATAATACTGTGTCATTGGGAAGTATTTGCTATTTCTCTGGTGTGTAACTGTCTGAACTGGTTGCAAGAAAATATGACAAGGAAATCAGGTTCTTTTAAGATGGGTAAGCATGGTAAGTTGTTTCATTCTTATCCGTGTGCATGTAATGGGTGAAAGTGAGTTATGGTTAGTGCACAGTAAGTCTTATTTTTCTGTTTAAACCTTTTTTGGTTGTGTTGGCCTGTGGGACTCCCAGGGAAATGACAGGCCTTATAATCTAGTTTCATGCATGATCTTGCATTAGATGTAGCTGTGTATTTATGAAATAGAATATCAGATTTTGCATGAATTTTCACTTCAATGACTTCTCTTATGTTTAAAATACATTTGATGGTTGTACCAGAGCTGTGATGCTAAAAGTACTTTATAATTATGATAAATAAAAAGAGAAATACATTATATAAATTCCACTGATGGAGACTTTTAGGTAATACTTCGAAGGTGTAAAAAGCCGCCCCTTCAATTTTGCTTTGTCTTTGGCCCCATGAAACTGAAACTCTACTTGAACAAGAACGACAACAATCTCCACTTAGGTTTGTGTTCAGTTTCCACAAGACTGAGTTTAACAAAATCTTTAATGTAAACCCAGTATCAAATTATATTTATTGTCAATAGCGAAGTGTTTTTATATTGACGTGTAACTGAAGTTGAAGCATGGTGAGCCACAGATCCCATTTCTCTTTGCACTTTGAGACCCATGAAGATCCAGGTTAGAATTGGTCTTCAGTAACCCATGCTTGTCGTAAGAGGCGAGTAACGGGATCGGTTGGTCAGGCTCGCTGACTTGGTTGACACATGTCATCGTATCCCAGTTAGGTAGTATGATGCTCATGCTGTTGATCACTGGATTGTCAGAAAGATTATCACTATAGCATCTGTATACAAATACTGGTAAATATATTTTCAAACCAAAAGTAAAGCTGGCATTTTCATCATATAGAACATTTAGAATGAGCCGATATGTCAACTGTTATTTATATTCTGAATCTGACAAATCGAAAACAAGTTTCATTCAGAGGAATCATGCACACTACATCTATAACCATTCAGGACATTATAATACCCTGAAAAATAATATCATTATACGGAAAAATAGTTACCCCCATTTGTCAAAATAGGACACCTGTTTCAGTGGTGTTTTCATTTATCTGGTAGTCGATGTTAAAACATTTTACTTCCTGAGTTTGGTCAGGACTATAATTAAGTTTAGAATATTGTTTCCTTGTCATGATAAAAACACATTATACACAAATACATTATTCACCAATTGTATAGATATGACACAGTAAATAGGGATTCGAATGTTTTGAATTTTGTTTTATTCTGAAAATGCTGCGTCAGTGAAGTGATGATGAGAAAAAGTTTTTTCGGCCGTCCCACTAAGATGGAAGAAGGTATGTCAGACATCACGTTCTATTGGTTCTGTGACTGAGTACATCATTTCCCATTCTTGTGGAGTTGGTTACAGTTGTCCTAGAATGAAGACGTGTTTAGTTTTCTTGATTATATTTGTTGATGCATGTCATTTTTGTATTTTCTGGTGTTTCAGTTGCTTTGCATTGTTTTGCTCACATGACAACGAATTGCAGAAAAGTTGAAGTGATTTTTTAATTTCAGTTACTTATCATGATGGAGGAGTCTGTGAATGCTTAGGAGTGACAGTAGTTGTGGTTCCTAATTATGTATTATTATCTTGAATGATCATTTTATTCATTTTTGCCACATGGGGATTATGGGTTTGAATTGGTCCCCAGCAACGAAAAAGTGCTTGTCTGCATAAGAAGATTTAGAGGATTGAGGGGACAGGTTCGGTGATTGAGTCTGGATTTGGTGGAGTGTCATATGTGCCATGATGATAAGGATGATTGCTCACAATATCAATCACTGGTTTGCCTGCTCCAGACCTTAAGTTATTGGCTGCTGTTGTATAACTGGAATATTGCTCTATGCTGATTTGGGGATGTGTGTGTCTAGTTTTGTGTTAGCTGAGTAGTGGCTTTGTAATGTACAACTGAGCAGGGGTCAGAGGTGAAGGAGAATATGTAAACAAACAGAGAAGAATATGATTTCTGTGCAGTCAATATGCTGATGTATGATATTTTGACGACATTATCTTTTCGGTAGAAAACGTTTTGTTTGCAGTTTTGTTTATTAACAATCAGGTTACTGAACTTACCACCCTATAGTAACTGATGATAATCAAAGCTGCTAATGTTGTTATATTTGTTAACATGGTTGTCAGTCTGGCTTTATTTCGGGATCTGTTGAACATATAATTCCTGACTGATAGCTGCTAGACAAAGCAATGTCCATTTTCCTCATGTAAATAGTAATTTCATTTGTTGATCAGGCCAGACCAATTTTATTTCTTGTTTTACGAATTTTTGTCCTCAGAAAGCCTAAAGGCAGAAGGGAAAAAAAATAAAAATAAAGGTAAATAAATACTAAATGTATTTTACTTTTGGCAATTTGTGAAGTGTATATGGGGCAAAACAAAATCTAAGAAAGCCTTTTCTTGTACATTTACAGTTTTGACCAATAAAACATTAAGATTTTGTATTTTGAGGGGGGGAAATTAATCTTTATTTTTTTTCTCATTCATGAAAAAATACAACCGGCAGATCCGTAAAACAAGAAATAAAATTGGTCTGGCCTCATGATCAATAAATGCTTGTGTACATGTACTTTTGGGAGGCAGTTCTACAATAGATTTTAGTTTCTACACATTCTCTAGCCACGTAGTTTGAGCATAGTTTGCCACCCTGAAGACATAGGTTTGGTTCCACTCATTGGTACAATGTGTAACTATGGCTGGAATATTGCTAACTGCATAAAACTATACTCACTGTCATTGAACATTGTTCATCGGCTTTGTTTATCAGCATTGTATCATTGTTTATTCATTTGCATTGTTCATCCATTCACATTTTTCATCAGCAATGTAGCATTGTTCTTTCATCTGCATTGTTCATACGCATTATTCACTCATCAGCATTGTTCAGCATGTTGACAGAGACAGAAAGGTAGTCTTGACAGTCTGTCAAGAGACATTTCTAAGATGTATATAAATAATGTAACGATTCCACAGCTTACTTTACTATAATTGTTGAACATGAGCTAATTATTAATGGCTCATCAGGTTTAGTTTCTGTGTAATAATGTGGAGTTGGCATTGGATTTCTGAAGAAATGTTGCCAAGTAAACATGGCAGTGTATGAAATAAGCCAAAACTCCAGCCAGACATCAGGGCTGGTAACTTCAAAATGTTACCAGYCCAAAATGGATTTAACCAGACCAAATATGGTGAATTTACTCAGATGTATGGAACATCTAAAAAATCTTACCAGACCATTGGGCTGGCTAGCTGTAAATTTAGATCGTCCGTCAGAAATCTAGACTGTCTCGAATGGTCGGACGGGCCTTATTTCATACACTGAAACTTGATAAGTTGGCCAGATGAGTGTTAGGACAGGTTTCTCACTCTTACACAATCAGTACTCCATTTATTTAATGAAATATTCACCCCCTCCCCAGCTTTTATTTCTGAAACTACATATAGTAGCCTAAGATTGCATTCAATTATGTAATTGATTGCATTTGTCCAGTGAGAATTCTTTGCCATTCACTAATGAAACACAAATAAGATCTAAGCTTATATTTCCTTTCCTCAGAGAAAATTAAGGTTCAGGCATTTAGTATTTATATCTGGTAACCATGGTAACCTCTGAGAATTCCGGATTCAATCTGAGAATTCCATTAGAACTCGAGTAACGTATGCTCATCATGACTTATTGGATCAGGTTGTCATGTTCAGGGTACTTGGTTGATGACATGTCATCATGCCATTACAGCATGGAATGTTGTTCATTATATCAATCACAGGATTGTCTGGTCCAGACTCAAATATTTACAGGTTTCCAGGATCATTTCCGAGTGTAGCAATAAACAGCAAACTTCCTTGGGATGCTGATGGCCACTATAGATGGTGTTTTAACCCTTTTCAAGTCATTATGAAAAGTGTATACCTTCCCTCAAGTCCCTGTTTGTATTGATACAGTCTGTCATGAAGTATGTTTCTGGGGTTGAAGCTGACAGCTTGCTTATCAATGTATTTTCAAGCATATTCATGGCTTAATGTTCACAAAGGTGAACTGGATTTCAGCACTGGACTTGGTGGAGAGGGTATTTGGTCACAAAGTCATGTAACTTTTGCATATTAGTGGCAGGGTGCGATTTCGTTTTTATTGACTACCTGCACCAAGTGCAACCTGGCTTATAGGTTTGGCTTAACCATCAAATGGTGTCACTGGTTCTAAAAAGTAACATAAATACTTATGTTGCAATTTTCATAACAAGTACCGGTACTCAGAATCAGATACATTCAAGAGAACCAGATCCCATAATGATAAATGATGCATATACTGTTTCTAT
>VKKT01001070.1:97954-111487 GCA_008038995.1 Haliotis laevigata
AGACCACCGCCATAAATCTGGAATATTGCTGAGTGTAAAACTAAACTCGCTCACTCACTCAGCTTCCAGAGGAATAACACAAGGACTCATCAATCAGCTTAGAGCTGGTGAACTGAGGAGTATCCATGTAAGAACTTGGCGTGTAGCCTCAGTAATCTTGGAATGGATTCACTTCACCTCACCTGAACCCACCTCATGCCTTCACTTAGTAGTCTTAGACATTTGCAACATACAATCCTTGGGTAGAAAACAATCTGTGACGTCTGCTGTCCTCTTCTGACTTCTGCGTCTGCTGTCCTCTTCTGTCATCTGCGTTTGCTGTCCTCTGTTGTCGTCTGCGTCAGGGTCAGCCCAGGGACAGGACTGGTCAGTGCAGAATGTGAACCCTCAGTGTCCAGACTGACCACATTCATGTTACCAAGTGGTTTGGAGATTTATGGTGAAACCTTTGATGTGTTCCTGTACTACTAAACCAACCCTTGGATACAGTTTATGGAAGAAATATCCTGTGTTAGAATATGAAATTTGGTTATGGTCTGTATTGAGCACCCATCATGGAGTGTTTTACAAACATGTTCAACCTTCTGCAATAGGTATTTAGGCTGTATGTTTCATATATATATATATATGAGACTGACTGACTGAGTTTGGGCTTCACTCATTGTATCCATGTTGGGATTCGAACCCAGGGGGGCGGTGGGGTAGCCTAAAGCGTTGGCTCGTCACGCCAAAGACCCGGATTCGAATCCACACATGGGTACAATGTGTTAAGCCCATTTCTGGTGTCCCCTGCCGTGATGTTGCTGGAATATTGCTAAAAGCGGCGTAAAACCAAACTCACTCAGTCAGTCAGTCGAACCCAGGTCTTCAGTGTGACGAACTATATATGTATATAAGAAGTCACAGGGGCAAACTTTATTGTTTCCACTTTGATAATTTAAGTACTTTTAGGTGAAACTGAAAGAATGTGACACATTTTCAACATATACAAATTATGAAGTTCTAGGACTAGAATGCATGGTATATTATGTATAATATATAGTTCAGTTTTACTTTATGGATGGGTACAATCTCATTAATATCTTTTAGGATGCCCCTCAAAGGAAACATCTGAGGACACATTCAAAGGAGGTTGCATCAGACGATCTTTCTGATCAGCCAAAGCAATTCATACAATAGGATTGTAATGCAATTAAGATGTACATGGTCTATATTCTAGTGGCATTTCAAAAAGAGATTAATTTTTACAAATTTGTATATCTGAGTCATGTAAGTATTGCATACTCACTCACCAAGTGAGTTTATAACAAATGTGGCTTTTCCATCATGACTGTGGTTTATTGAAGTCAGGACACATGCATGCTTCCTGAATTAATCCTGCTTCACTTCATTCATAAGAAAGAGGTTATGCGTTTTAATGTGTATATCGACCTGCAAAGCACATGTTAACTTCCTACAAATAGGAATATGCATGATGAGGCGTCCTCATTGTGTATTAAGTGTTCGATAAAAATACCTTCTACAGTTGTAAATGAAGGGAATTCTACAAGTGTGCAGTACAAACACCTATGTTAAACCAAAGGGACAGTACTTGCTCAAGGGGTTTCAAACAGCATGTGCCCCACTGAATACGTTTGAGAAAAATTTGAATAAGAGGTTGTGGGAAACGTAAAAAACCTGTTTGTATTCAAAATCATACTGATTCATTGAGGCATGATATATTTGTGCACATCCTTTAGATGGGACTCTAAGCATGAATGCCATATTTTGGTTGCATAATATCTTTTCAGCAATAATTACTGTCTGCATTAGAGCATGAAGAGGAATATTCAGAGTTTGTACAAAACCAAAGGTTAGGGGCTTTCTCAACAGGTTTATAGGATGCAGGGTCAAGGGAAACAAGCAGAAGCTCATGTTAAGCTATATAAAGGAGATGTACAGGTTCACTGACCCGTGATGCCTCATCCTAGTTTGTCTCACAGTCCCTGAACCATATTATTTTCCCTACAGCCTACCTGTAATGCTACAGCCCTGCAATGCTAAAGCCCTAAATGAACCAAGTCTAGATTTCTGCAGGTTCTGAATCTCTGGTCTCCCTGGGGCTTCTTTTCAATTTAAATGGGTTTATTTGTTACAAAATTATATATATTCARAGACTAAGCGTTAGTCTAGCCTTGTCCCTGTGGTGGTAGAATCAAAGTGTGAAGGTGGACCGCCTGGGGCTGTCAGCACTGTGGCCTTGTAGGCCGACTGGGGGTGTTTATTGCCTGGCATGCATGCTGCTTCACAGCAGTTTAAAGTTTAATATGGCCACAGTCATGCAGGGCTCGTGTCTCAGCCTCTAGTGGATAGGATACCTTTTGTTGTGTAATTTGATTAAACCTTTAATCTCCTAACCTGATCATTTGGTTTTGCTTTTGAGGTTAGGGAAAATTGATTCATGAAGACACTTTAGATGAGTTCAGGTGATTTTATACTTCCTTGATTAAAGTTACACATAGTTTTCTGCACACATTTTGAAGGAGAGACTTTAGAGAATTTCTTGGAACAGTTACGATGTACGGTTTGTATTTTAGAAAGGAAAATACAATACATTTCCCAGGTTTTTGGGAAATATTAATTGTATTGTTATGGTCAAATTGTTGTGTATTTATTCCTTGCCTTGTAGTATTTCAATATTAGTTAATTTCTGTTCATTTAGAGATGTTGAGACCAGGTACTCAGGTTAAGTGTTTCTTCCTAGCTTCATCTCTCCAGGAAATGAGAAGTCAATATTTACCCTGTGATAATGGGTGTCTGGATTGACATTAATTGTTAGTTTTGGAAGTGTTGTTTACGTCTTTAAGATCTACTTCTCAGAATCACTTCTTGTCCTGACAACTATCCACCATTACCTTGTTTACCTAAGGCTTCAGGAAATGCATTGCGAAGTATAGGATTTTTCAGTGGAGGTGAGATGAGTTGTTGTTAGGAACTGTCCCTGTAGTCTTGAATGTGGACAAGACAAAAACATTTATTTTTTGAAAAATAGATATGATGTGTGACTAAATTCCTTGAAACAGCTGAGAATAAAAGGTTTAAGTTTTCAACAAATGAAAAAAGAAGTCTGTACTTTTGTAACAGAAAAATAAGTGAAGTTTGAAAGTTTTATTCCCGTGCCAAACCAAGTTAACACTTTCTTCTTTACAGTGCTGTCAGTACTTTTTAAATAATCCAAATGAGAAATTCGTGTTTGTTGTTGACACAGGAGATACTGATAAAGCTGAAGCTAGAAGTTCAGTACAATCTAAAGACTTGAAAGGATATCCTCACTAGGCTATAGTATAGCCAGGCCTTTGTGGGTGACACGGTTTAGCTACAGGTAGCTGTGAGCTATTCAGGGTCACAGAGCATGTGAGTGACCAGTTTACCTGTCAGACCCATGGACCTTACTTTCACAACATTGTTGTAGACACTGCAAGTTTCATGGCATGTTGAGTGTGCATATCTCAATCAGATCACCTGGAGTTGGTTACGTGGCTCAGTATAGATTTTCTTGAAGTGAACTGTAATCAGGTGACGTGTGTCTGCGACAGAGCATGACTCCATGGGATCGGAGACACAGATGATTGTCGGGGAACATTACCTGTCCAGTGGTGGGATTCCTAGTGCTAGAAGCTGGGGACAAGATGAATAACTATCCTACCATTACAAATGGATTTTGTCGAGTTTGATGAGTAAGTTTTGATTATTCTTCCTTGAATGTCCTGGCTGTAAACATCGTCAGGGTTGTTTTGTTGATATCTGTTATCTTTCTGCATCACTGATCACTCATTGTCAACGGAACAAACATAATGAATACTTCCATGTCTTATATTTATAATACGGGATGATGATCATATCAATTTTTCAGGTGCTAGCGATGACATTTGTGTTCATAAGAAACCCACACTTGACATTTCTCAGTCTAAATGCAAACAGGTCAACTCCCCAGTCTGGAAGAAGGTCACACTGCAGGCACTAAATAGTCAAATGTAAATATTACATCCAGAAAATCAATATGATGAAATATTTATTCAGCGATGCCTGTGTGTGTTATTTTTGTGATGGTCCTGGTTTTCACAAAAGGGTATTCAACTGGTGGCTGTAGTTTGGTAGATATCATGAGTTGTACACACAGGTTCTTGTACAGGATATGGGGAAACTCAGGAATGTGTGGGTACATCGCCCACCTATTCTGGATGATGTCACCTTCGTAAATGATATATTAGGTTGCAGTGATGTTAGAAACAACCTCTAACCAGACTCTCACAGTCTGGAGGTAGTAATGGTTTTCCTAACAAGTAACTAGTATTATTACATGAACCATTAATCCACAGTTGAGATGGAGATTAGTTGGATATATTGAATAATCTCGATCAGTGTATATACGATTTTACCTCAGGTCTGGAGACCCCCAGTAATTAATTTTATGGGCCCTTGCAGTAAATATCAAGGTCCTGTAAAGTAATATAAGTTCATATGATCAGATAATTACTTTAGAGCCTGAAATAAATCCATAGACATGCTTATGATGGTCGTGCTTGATGGGTGAAATAACAGATATCGCTCTTGATATGCTGTAGCCTGCCCAAGAAATATTACTGTGTGTCCCTTGGGATGCAGTGGATATGTTTGTACAATTGTGCATTGTGTGAAACCCTATTTATGAAGTCTTGCTTTGTAGAGGTGACCTGTGTTTCACTGATTACAGGACTAACATACTTTACATTATCTAATTTAGAATAAAACTGGACTTTGAAAAAACATCTCATTTATGAACAATAATTTTTTTTCACTTTGTTTGCCACGTGTGCTTAGTTTTGGAATCCAAGAATAAATCACTGCTTTTAGTCTGAGGAATGTGGGTAGTTATGGTATTAACAGTCACTAATCGGAGAGGTGCTTGTGGCATAAAATATTCTAAAATATTCACATGTAATGATACAGGAAAAGAACGCAGGTTGAGAATTCTTCACTCGGTGATCCATCCAAATGAAGATATGAACACAGAATCTGTTTGATCTTTGGTAGGCTTTAGAAAAGGTTCCTGATTACAAATTCCTCTTGAGGGTGTATTGCTGCCTTGAGTCAGTTGTTACAATGGTGAATAGCCAATGTTGACCCGGGGGTTAGCTAAGGGTACTCTGCCATATAAGTCTGATTACTGGCTCTCTCAAGCGTAGCATGCTCCACTCCTGGGGTATCAGGTACACTAACATTTTGTCCAAGGTGTATAAAATGTATATCTACAGAATAAAACAGGAGTCAAATAGAGACCAGAATAATGTCCTAGTACAGAACTGAGGCAGTCTAGACTTATGAAATCATTCACTTAAGTTGGATTCATTCTGAGTTATTCTGTAGAGTCTGAGAGATAGACTAGGAATCTGGATAAGACCATAGGTCCTTGGTCACTTACAACCAGTGCTTGTTATAGAGGCAACTCAGTAGATAGGGTCATGTGACTTAGTTGCATGTTGGTATACATGTATTTCAGTTATTTCATTTCATGATTTCAAACCCTGGATTTTCTGCTCCAGGCTTGATTATTTACAATCCACTTTAACTTTTTTTCACAAACTAGCAAAGCATTCAAAAAGGATTTTGCCTGAAATGTGAGAGTGTTAGAAAATTGAATGGTTTCTATAATGTACAGATATTTGCTCCCTAAACATGTACTTGGTTGAACATTTGACTGGTGAGTTTCATTCTGAGTTCATCGCATGTAGTATATAGGGGTCGGCATGGTATCGGTAGCATATTGATGGAGAATGTGGTTCTAGGAATGTATTGTTATGTGTGATGTGAATTCATAGTCACCTGACCTGTTGTGGTGAGGTGGAGGATTCTAAACCAGGGCATTTCCAGAAAAATCATGAGAGTTTTTTTTCACACAATAATATTTTCAATTTTTCAATATCCTCAGTTTGTTGTGATGCTATTTGTGAGAATTTTAGCATTGCATTATTGAACTGAAAAATATAACAATGGTAAGAATAATTGACAGTTTATAATAATTATTCAGTTTACTGTCCTATCAATGAATATGAATGTATGTAAAGTGTACGTACATCTAGCGCAGGTCTTTTTAACTATTAGGTGATAAAGCTGGTGATTAGTAATCATTACAACTTATTTTAATCCACATGAAAATCAATCAAATAAGTTATGATTATGATGTATTGCAATATCCTGTATGATATGCTCTCAGGTTAACATTACCTTAACTCTTATTACAAAACAAAATGTTAAAATGCTCTTACAACAGCACACAATCATGCAACAAGCTGGATGGTCAAACTTTTTCATCAGACCACAAGATACATGATGAAATTCATGCTAAAACAAAACAAATCATGTATTACAATTTGTTCTGTATTGTGACATAAATGGAGGAAAAAACGAACAGGAAAAGAAGTAACGGGAAAAAAGTAACAGGAAAAAAAGTAACAGTTTTTATATAAATACTTGGTCAGAACATTAAAACATTAGACTCAATAAGAACATTTAGTTAGAACTGAGAACTGAGAACACTGCTAATGGATACAAAAAATGTGCTTGTAATTGTTCTGTTATACTTTGTTCATAAATAAAAAACAAACAACTGAAAAAGTGTTTCTTTTTTCCCTGTTACTTTTGTCCCTAGCAAAATCTGTTACTTTTTTCCAGTTTCTTTTTTTCCTGTTACTTTTTTTCCTATCACCTTGTGACATGCCTACTTTATATGTGCTCCCTTGACATGAAAAGGAAGTGTACAAGTCAGTTTTGAAGAGACACATGATGCATATTATAGCTTTTTCCAGAGGGAGGAGTTAAGCTCTGTCCAGCACTATTAAAAACTTCACTATTTTCCTCGCTCAAATTTCATATCATTTCTGGTAGGTTTTAGTGTTCACAAACTTCTATGAGATACACTTAGTTTTTTCTAAAAAAGATTAAAAACATTTTCTTAATGATAAAATATTGTCCAAACAAATTTGATAAATAACATTTCAACGTCATTTGTCTTGAGCATTATCACAGACTAATACTATAGGATGTTTAAAAATATTAAATTTTCAAAGTTTTCGGTGTCTTGAAACTTAGAGAGTGTGAAGAAATTTCCTGGAAAAATCTTGAAGTCATGTAAACTCATGCAAATTCCAACAATGCATGGATGTAAGTTTGACACTTTGACACGTATTGTAATCATATCCCCCAACAAATCATAAGTTAAAATTCATTTGATTCGGATGTGTCCATGATGCACGTAGTTCGATGTGTAAGTTTGTTAAGAACACAAAATGCCTATCAGAAAGTGGTCAAATGCAACTTTTGGGATCACACTTTCTCTGTAAAGTACAGACACTAGTACTTTTTGGGGTTGAGACCCATCCAGGATTCTGTTATAGTGACTAATTCAGGACAGCCATCGTCCAAATATTTAAAAAGTCCAAAACTATGTAGTCAAGACATGTGAGATGAGTTTTACAACTTTTGACTGGAGTCTTTCTCTAAGCTATTAATAATATCCTATATTTATATTTTCCTAATGTAGTCACTATAACAATTCAAACCCACACTGTCAGAGTAAGGCACCTAATCTCAATTGTAATATTTAAAAACGAAATTGTTTCAAATATGTCCTTAAAAAATGTATTCTGAAAAACAAGATAGTTTCTCATCAAAAAGTATCCCTATGGCACTGTTGTAGTAGTAACAGTAGGTGAAACGAGATTATTCCCATTACAGCTTAATTGTCCTGAGCCATTATATGAGGGAGGGTATATCTCGTTTATGTCATTACTCCTGATTGTCGCTGACATCCCTGTCTACAGAGGATTCTATAACCAAATAATACACAACACAAACATTCTGCTCCTAACTAGCTCAGGATGTCGTCTTAATCCGTAGTATGTAATTACACCTTTGTCTAACATGTCTAATTAGATAAGTACTACCTAAAGTAAAACAGCTACCTTAACTACAGAGTAAAACTCCTTAATGACATTTGTAGCAGGTTAAGCTTGGATGATTGAGAACAAAGTGTTAGCAGATACCTGAGTGACACCTGTAGATCAGGGTTTTAATTAGGGTTAAGTTTGTTGTTTCTGTGTGCAGTCTTTTGGGGGACACTGTGTTTTCCCAGACTGTTCCCTGAGTATGAGGACAGTGATACAGTTGGTGTCTAGCCCCACACATCATCTTGGCTTTAGTGTGACATGGTGTTATTCCTTGTCTTAGTCCACGATCCTGTTGACAGGAGCATTTTGATCAGGTTGAAATATGAATCGCCTCTGGTTCAGGTACATAGCTGATTTATACCTCCAGGACTTGACTGATCTCTGGCTGTTTTGTTCTTTGGGGGGATCTTCACAATTTTAAATGTTTCTTTTGTCTTAATTTTATAGGTGTAGATATTGCTTTATTTTCTGCACATCCAAGAAGTTTATGAATTTAACTGGCAATTTATGTGAGAAGTGTGTGTGTTTTATTTGTCACCAGTGAGTGGTATTAGTTTCTTCCGTTTGGAATATATGTAGCAGATTCTAAGCCAGGAGAGTGTTTGAATCAGGGCAATTTCGGAGATTGAACATATCTGATAATAGTATATGTAACCTTAAGCACATCATGGACATTTGCGAAAATGTTCTGGTTTGTAAAATCTTTGAAGGGCATTAAGAGGTGGAATGCATAAGGAAAGCAAGATATATGGATGTGAGCTTCATGACTTCATGATAACATGACATATTGGAGTGTATGCTTGCTCCTTCATCAGGTCAAGATTTACCTGATGAAGGAGCAAGCATACACTCCAAAAGGTCATGTTATTCACAGTGAAGAAGTTGACATCCATATATCCTTTCTTCTGAATTGTAGTTTGTACTTGAAGAAAATTAACACTGGAGACAAGTCACTACTTCCCAAATTAGTCACTTAATCTTGCTTCGGGTCATATGTATTGGGAAACTATTGCACCTTCTTTTTCCAGTATAATTTTAGTAAGTCTTGTAAGACTGAGTTGTAAAGTGTACAAACATTAATATTCTTTAAAATTTGCACAAGTTATATTTGTGTTTGAAATGAATAGTCATTGAGGTTTGCTACTATGTCATTCGAAACAAGGGACACCTTCCATCTTCCTGTTTCAAGGTTATGACCAAGACACTCTGTCTTTCATGCAGGAATTATATTAATGCATTTTGAAATGGAATATTTTGACTGTCATTATTTGTATTGGTGTTGATATTTGCCATGGATTCAAGAAGTTATGTTTTCGATGTTATATATTGGTGTTTCTCTTTGTTTTCAGGCTGGAGAAGGAGTACACTGCCTTGAAAAGCAAAGAAAATGAGGAACAGATAGAACTGAGGGTAAACACATCTAGAAATAACAGTTAATGAAACCAATGTTACAACATTGTGCCTGTAAATATATTGTCCCTTGTCACTAATAGATATTACCAGGGATAACTTAGAGCAGTGATGGCTAGTGTCTTTGTAGCGCTATACAAATACACACATTGTTGTTATTATTATTATTTTTGTATATGACCAGAATGTGTTCCAAGTCCTTTTGCATTATCATTATTATTTATAATCTACCTAATTCTCTAGACTATGAACCTGTGAAGATCCGGGTTAGAATTGAGCTTCAGTAACCCATGCTTGTTTTAAGAGGCAGCTAACGGGATCGGGTGGTCAGGCTCGCTGACTGGGTTGACACATGTCATCGTATCCCAATTGCGTAGATTGATGTTCATGCTGTTGATCCCTGGATTGTCTGCTCCAGACTTGATTATTTACAGACCACCGCCGTATAGAAACTCACTCACCTGGTCAGATGCACCTGTGATGGAACCTATTGATATTGACATTTAACTGTATTTTCTTTTGTTACAGAGGCTGAGAACAGAAAATAGATTACTCAGGCAAAGAATTGATAATCTTGAAAAGGTATGTCATATATGTTCATACTTTGCTAAAAGTTAGGGCACAATGTAATATGACAGTTCTCTAAAAGTACATAATGCATTTTTCTCTATCATTCTCAATAATACTTATTGCCGATGTGACGTTAAATATTAACTCACTCACTCACTCAATAATACTAACTATCAGCCCTCAAGGAAGCTACCATATAATTTATTCGAAATAGAATTACATGTTTAAATTAAAAAGTTCGATTGAATTAATGCAACTGGCTGAACATTATTTCAAGTGGACCCCTTAGAGTTATGTCCCTTAGAGCGCTCTTTACGAATATCCTATGCACAACTTGTGGTTGAAACCAGTTCGGCAAACACTGACAACACCACATTCGACAGTTTTCGATGTACGGAGCAATTGTTTACATTCCATATATGGCAAGTGTTCTCTGTTTGGAAGCTGTTCACCTTGAAGTTTCATATCGATTTCAGGCAAGTCTAAGGGATAATAAGTCTTTTCTTGCATCAATAGGAAGCTAAAGTGAGTGCATATGCCCTAATATATAAAATATAGGTCAAAATATTGTCAAAAATGTGTGACATTGTACCTTTAAGTTGAATGTTAGCCTAAGTGATCGGAAGACTGTCTATGTAGTAGGGTATTTTTGTCTATTGATGTGACATGGTTCATGCAGTATATCAGAAGTTACGTGTCTTTCATATCAACATGAACTAATCCCTTCAGGAGTCTGCATCTCTGGCAGATCGACTTATTCAGGACCAGGTGATTCGGGCCCAGGAGGCCGAGGAAATGTATGCTCTGAAAAATGAGCTCTCCGTTCTCAAACAGTCTCACTATGAAGCTCAGAAGAAACTGGAAGATGCTGACATACTCATTGCTGAAGTTAAGAGAAGAGTAAGTATATCATGC
Source organism: Haliotis laevigata (assembly GCA_008038995.1). Classification (NCBI taxonomy): domain Eukaryota; kingdom Metazoa; phylum Mollusca; class Gastropoda; order Lepetellida; family Haliotidae; genus Haliotis; species Haliotis laevigata. The sequence goes on from VKKT01001070.1 coordinate 108,814, forward strand.
ATTGCCTCTAGGTTGTAGTCATAGAAACTTAAATGAAATGTTTATGCCTGCATGCTACTTCAAACTACTTTTGACTTGAATGGCAACAATTGTAATAAAGCTTGTAGAGCTAAGCTTTGGCTGGTTGATGATGTCAGTCTGTGACTTGAGCCATGAGCCCATAGCCTGAGTCCAGAAAAAGTTCTTTCCGTATTGTAAGTTTTGCTGATAGGAGTCCATACATTAGCATACAGATTTACTAAAAATGATGGTACATGATAAGTTCAAGGTAGTAGACAAAGACTGTATGGCAAATCTTTGCCCAGTCTCTTAAAATGATTTTAGTAATTAGTTATGTGGTTGTCAGGGATTTATTTTGAGTTCAAGACTTAGCGCCTTTTTTCAAAAAGGAAGAAAATCTTATTGGATTCAAAAATAATATTGTGTCATAACATTGCATTCAAGACAATAATATTAGACTAAGTCCTATTCCTTTTTCATTTATTTTAAGAATTTAATCCTTATCGGCGAAAGTCACAACATCAGTTATACAACTATATCAACATAAATTGGCAAATGTGTAGGTTCAATTTGGGAATTTTTACTGAAATTTGATGCTGACTTGAGGGTGAATGTCGACTCATAAATCCTTGATAGTATCAGTTGGTTCAAGATTACATTGTGGGACAGGGCCTTTTGAATTTAGATTCTGTCACATGTATATTTTGTAACTGTTTTTGAAGCATGCTTATTGTCTGGATTTGTTTTACCCATCTGGCATTGCTGTGTCTTCTAAAACTTTGTGTCTTTCTTTTAAGCTTTCTGTGTGTTATTTTTATTACGTCAAAAATGTGTGTAGGGAAATCCAATATGTTTTGGCAACACATTTAATTCCTTGAAATGTTAATAGGTTGAACAAATATGCTTTGCATGGAACTAACAAAACTTACAATAATAGTAGCATTTATTTATTGTAGTAAAATTATGACAGATTTCCAGTTTATTCCCACATGGTATTTAGTGGAATCATTTGGAATTGATTTACATCATGTCGTAAGCTGTTGCATGCTGTTGTGTAATTACAGTAAAGTGATTAATTTTGTTTTATGTTTGACATTTATTTAATCAACCTTCTAGGGCATAAATGGTTTCAAAGACCTCAATTGTGGACACTGGGTATGTTCAGTTGAGGAACTTTTGTTCTACCTTAACTTCTGTGGGTTCTAGCTCGACCCTGCTAGCAACAGTTGATGGGGCAGTGTGCTTACAGGGACCTTCGTTTCAGGCCTCAGGAGCAAACACCAGAGATAGATCACTCATGGCCATCTTTAGTGCAATAGTGGTCACAAGTGATGAGAGTCAAAATGAATATTTAATGTCTGAAAGCAAGGAAACTTTGTGAAACAAATAGATATGTGTGAGTGCATTATCAATAAAATTGAATAAAAACTGAAAATATCAACACAAACCCCATTTTTTTGGCCTTGTGACAGTTTTATGGCATTTGCACTTTATTTGTATTTCAGTCAATAAGTGTTTTTTCCCGCGAATCAGTATCCATGGACAGCATTTTGAATATTTTCAATCCATCACTCACATCTGTGAACACATTGCCTTCAAGACTGTAAAAAATCTTTGGGAGAACTTGCACTATCATTCATGCCAGAGCCAATGTGATCCATCTCTGGTTGCTGGGTAGCAGGTACTGGACACAGTTAACACCAGGTGGCAGTGTTTTCTCTTTAAATCCCGCCAGATATATCGCTTGTCAGTATTGTCTCCGGTGCAGCTGAACATCTTTGATTGTCCAGTGGGTTCTGTCTCTATTCTTATAAATACTCTATACCCAGTTGTCAGAGAAGCAGTTTTAGCCCAAATCGAATGGCACAATGCTAAAAATAGCTGTCTAATCAAATCACCCATGAGCATGAAAAATTCTCTGCCATGGTAGGAGAAATAGAGATGGTGACATTTCTTCCTGTACAAAACTTAAAGATACAGCGGTGAATGATTCCAGGGTAGTTATTAAAACAGTGGAGATATAATGCACTGGACAAACGGGGATGAGCTGAGTAATCTTATGTGTACTACTAAGGTCTTCAGCTACAAGTCAATGAGTTGCTTGTTTTATTCCAATAATATAAGGGGCAGTGGGGTAGCCTAGTGTTTGAAGCATTCGCTCGTCACGCCAAAGGCCCAGGTTCGATTCCCCACATGGGTACAATGTGTGAAGCCCATTCATGGTGTCCCCCACCATGATATTGCTGGAACATTGCTAAAAGTGGCATAGAAACCATACTCACTCCACTAATATAAGATCTTCATTTGGTCTTAAATGTATTTTTGTAATGGAGTGTCGTATGAAACATATATATTTCCAAGGTGTATTCATAGTTATATTCTTCCTCTCAGTTTTAAGAATGCTGTATATATAGTGACACTTATGTATTTCCGAGCATCATTCACACTAATGATCAGCCAGTGTGTGGTGTTAACCATTTATTTATAATTTTTCCTTGTGTAACCAGATTTCATATCCACCCTACTTGCACTAGACCTAACACCATTGCTTTAGTCAAGTTGTATAACCTTGGTTGTGAGTGGTGGACTCAGATCTGTGAGAGACTAAAGAGAGGACATTCTCTTCCCACAGAGGTTACTTGTCATATCTTCCTACGAACCTCTGTTCTAATAC
>VKKT01001071.1:64000-80077 GCA_008038995.1 Haliotis laevigata
ATCTTTTTACACAAGACCAGATCCCAGACTGGTAATCATCTCATGCCATGTACACCAACCAATTATGTTTACAAATTTCAGAAGACGTTAATCTTTGAAATGACGATCAATTGAATATTGTGGACGAAGGCGTCGGATGTTCTCGTATTTGAAAGTGTTATGTTTTCCTGTAAAGCTCTTGTGGATAAATTAGAAAACAGAAATGCCGATACGAACGCTGTTAACATTACGTATATTGAAACATAATCTTTCTGACATTTCAATAACCTATTTCAAGCACAGAACTCAATACCTTCAGCCAACTTCAAGTTGATTAATTTTTTTTCGAAAGTGATTTGACAAAGTCTGGATGCATATAAAGAAGTCTTTAAAGATATGACACAGAAACAGAAAAATAAGTGCCAGCTTGTAAAATGTTAATATCATCTGATAAAGACATTATCGACTGGGATTAGATCTGACTAAATTTAGTCACTAGAAACGCCTGCAATTCTTCTTCCTGCATAACGCCTTAATACAGATTCTTAAATATCAAAAACAGTGGGATATAATCTGTATGGGGAAATTTACAAAGATACGGCATAAACTTCAAAACTTAAACAGTCGATGTACTTTATTTGAGTGAACTAGTATCACATCTGCTACCTAAAACAATGTTAAAAATGACCTGATTTTTTTCAAACGACTGTAGTTAATCCATCATGTTGATAGATATTGCAGCCTACGGCTTTCAATTGTCAGTGTTCTGTAAGTTGATTTAAGTCTTCGCGATCTTGTTTGGGGTGGGCCAACTGTCTGTATAATTGAACCAAATATATTTTGAAAAACAATACTAGACACATAATATCTGCCAGGGTCACCTTTAAAGGTTCCCATCGAGTGTACATTTCATGAGCGGCTTATTTAAAACATGTGATATACATTTATGCAATTTAAGTATCACTGTGGTTCGTGTGCGTAAAAGGAATGTAATCAATTGTAAAAAGCTTCATTAATTCCGTTAATTTCGTCCAGTCGTTGAATGTCGCTCAATGGTCAGTTTTAAAATCGTATACTGTTCTGTGTTATTAGTGGAAGGTCGCGGGTTCGACCCCGGACCGAGTCATACCAAAAGCCGTTTGAATATGGTACTTGTTGGTCCCTGGCGCTCGGCATTAATGGGTACAAGAAGGACTGGTTAACTCGGAGTCAGTATAATGTGTCTGAGTGGGGTATTCATGCTTAACTGCGGCATGGTATCTCAGTGAGCTTGCACCATAAAACCAGCTTAAGTCTGTGCTAGTACAAGTAGCAACACATACACACGCATGCACGTCATCATAAGAGCGAACTATTCTCAAGTACGACGTTAAAGCCATTTTCACCTCACCTCACCTCACCTCACCTCACCTCACCTCACCTCACCTCACCCCACCTATGTTATTAGTCACTGTGAGGATCCTACACCAGCAGTTTAGTGATCAGTCATTTGAAGACTATTCATGACAAGCCTGTTTGCTTTGATGCACTCGGTGATTTAATTCACGCAATCAACATAAACATCTAACGTAGCTGTTTTCGCTGCAGTCGTTTGACATTTGTCAGTGTCAATGTTTTGAACTGCCGATATTTATAATATTCCTGCTATTTGAAACAATCCTGTCTGGATCTGTGCAAGCCCAACTGCATTTTAAATTGCGTCATAATTCCTTAGAAATGACAATGTCTGACCCTGGATTATAGGGTCACTAAAGATTCAAAAAGGGAAGATTCAAAAATAAGTTTTCATATGAAATAGTTTAAAGTGATGGTATTATTTGAAGTATCATTCTGACCTTGGTTAGCATTGAAGTGGCTGAAGGCATGAGAGAAGATGAACGCCATCGGGTACGATGACAAGCAATTCACCACACTAATTGACCATACAATCCCCATTTAATTAACCCTTGAGGCAGTAGACCTCTGTTTTTTCCGACTTGGATACTCACTAGTATACATACTATCTGAGAATTGTCTATCACTGGATTGTCTGGTCCAGACTCGATTATCTACAGACCGCCGTCATACAGCTAGAAACATTGCTGAGTGAGGCGTTAAACAACAATTCTACCGTGAATCAAGAAAATACTAGATTCTGATTGGTCGTTCAGAAAAATCAGACGACATCAATTGTGGATTGACGCTCATCTGATTCGCGTTCGGTTCCAATAGAAATTTAGTCGCCATGAATTCAGTAAAGCATGTCTCTGATTTTCAAACACACTAGGTTTATCTCCTAAATCAACAAACCAATTCACAATCTGAGAGGACAAAACACACGCTGCCTAAGAGGACACGTCACCGATCTACTAACGTCCACCATGGAACGGCTGACGAAAGAGAGTAAGTTCATATCAGTTGTTGGAAACAACGCTGGAAGAAGACACTGATGACTAGCAAATATACACCCGAATGGTCAATCTGGTTTAGTTCTACTGAAAGGTAAGCTGCTCTTCAGGGCAAATAGAACCACTAACATCGTTCAAGTCTTTCACCATTATCAAGCGCAGAATAGCATTCAGCATATACACTCATCCCAAACATGTCATACCTAGAACGGTACCCAATCGTTTGTTCATTGGTAATATATATGGTATTATGAAATCTTTGTTGTTGTAAATGATTGCAACTTTGCCATACCAATCGGGCATAGCTGATAGCATCTATAACAAAACAAGTCATAATTCCAAGTTAATGGTATTTTCGTTATTGATCATTTAAAGAAAAAATACAGTTCCAGAGAAATTACTGGGTAGATCTTTTACTTTATGGTTTCAGAGGAGATTCCTCAGTGTTAGATTGACGGACACACGACGCATTATTTATACATTTTTAATAAAAAAAGGAGTTGTGTTTTTCATTTATATAACACAGATTTATATATACCATACGCCGCGAGCGCCGCGCCGCGCCAAATTCGACAAACAACTCCATGCAGGCATATAAGCATGGGGATTGACTATTGTGCTGAGGAACCAATGATTGATGTCGGGAACACTCAGTCTCACGTTGCATAGCAACCCCTTCCATCCTCTTAACTCTTACAAACAAAACGACATAAATGCCTACACGATAACATTTAAAGCTATTCTTTTCACACACTCCACCCATTGTGTATCTATTTTACAAACCTTTCAAAATATACACACATGCACCTTTCCTCTATATTCGGTCTTATATTGTATCTTTCCAAGGACCGAAAAAAGAAATACATAGAAATCTTTCAACACAGTCTTGGACAATCAAGTCACAAATCTCATTACATTATAGTGACGCCATGGTCCCCTTTTTGGTGATGGGTACATTTGTAACAGAGGATCCATTTCCCCTGGAACATTCTTCCGTTGGAAAGTCATACCTAGGTTATTATTCCTTACACTGACAGTTATACACCTTGTATGTATTTTCCAACCCAAACATTTACAAGGCAATGAAGTACCTTCACACATTCACTGAAAGCCAAATCATAATTGATTTAATGGTCCAGAATGTAAAGGTAATCATGTGAGCGGTGTGTGACGTCATTGCATTGTGACGTCACGTTGCCACATGCACACCATGGTGTTATCATGGCAACCACAGCTACACAAGGTACCAACAAATTAAAATGTTGTTCCACTTAAATTCCGAAAATTCAATAGTCTATGAATGAACTAATATCAATTTTTAAAATCACCGGATCTCTGTAGCTAATCTGTCATCGCTGGTGGATATATCTAAACAATGTAACAACAAAATTTTAAAAACGATAACCGTTGTTGAACGATATTATTAACATTGTTTCCGAAAAGAAGGGCAAGGTCACCAGCCTGCATTTTCCTGTTTCCATCCTTATACTACATGAAAGAAGTGAATATTTCCATAATTAATCTGTCATCAGTCTTGTGTATTTCCATAATTAATCTGTCATCAATCTTGTGTATTTCTATAATTAATCTGCCAGTCATGTCCTCACGAAATAACCATTGAAATATGATAAAATCTGATCGATTGTGTCGTGTTTCAAATATTTCTATAATAAACCGTTATCTCTCTTAATTATGTGATAGGATTCTTGAGAGCATGTTCACGATGAAAGCCTTTTTCTAAAAAAAACGATTTTTCCAGACATATAAAAACACAAACACACCACATCCATCTACTTACCCATACCTTCATTACATACACAAACAAATAATTTGCCATAGTCTAGACTCGAAAGATTCGGAGTAATATCATACAATAATCAAAGTCGAGTACAAGGGGCAATATTTTCATTTTAACATTGAAATAATATATGAAAAATGTTTGCTGCAAAACGCAATGCTGGAAAAGCTTGAGATATTACTACCAGGAATGGTAAATGATTCCCCGAGGCCTGTCTGGAACCCTTATGACCCTCCCTGTTAAACTCTTACTGTTTGTAATACAATCATAAGACAACCATGAAACCTCCGCTATTACGGCCTGTCGCGCGGTGAATCACCTTCCTACCATTTGCACCAGACAGTGTACAAGATGTCCTTCTCTTGTAACCAACCATGTGACATTGTCATCATTTTCAGGACACGCTATTAATACTGGTCTACATCGGCAGACTGTCTGACTCTCCTAACTTCAAGGACACGATGAAGACTACTGAAGCATTGATGGGTACTATTAGCTGTCCCATTACCAGGTCTTCAAACATCGCCAGCAAACACAACCAATGCATGTACCTCTAATTTTGTCTGGCTATTAATATGCCGATAAATCCACACGCTCTACACATAATGAGGTTTTGGTCTCGATGGATGCATGAATGAAAGGGCTAATGGTGCAAGGAGCTGTATTGTCTGACCATTCAATCTCGACTCATAGATAGAAACTACTCGGGATAGTAAAGGGTTATTACTGGGCGGACACAAGCGATGCAATATTGCTATGAAATAGGCTAATCAAAACTAGGCATTTCTGCCTGTCATGCTTTATGTGCAAGGCTATGTGATCGCCACACGGGGACGCTAAGATTTGTTTTCAATTTCACCGGGATAGAATTGAATTGAAAAATAGAATTAATATAATGAAATGATATTTTTTACTGCATGATGAACAATATTGAAAAACCTGATCACATTTTTTAAAACTGTAACGTGGATCTTAATGTGCTTTAAGCAGTATTATCATATTTCTATTTCCTGCGCAGACGCATTGTTTAACGGTTCCCATCAATGAAATGGCTTTAACATCGCCGTTTATCAGGACTTTTAAAGTTTCAAAATTCATTTATCCGAAAGATTAATATTGGAGAGATCAGTATATAATTAAAGAGACATCAAAACACATCCATGATTGTAAATGAAGCCGACTGCGCTAATGATTGTGACGTTGTCCGGGTTGACGAGATTGTATTGTAAAATCACGTTAGATAGTGGTTATATGACAAGTAATGACACAGCAGACATAAAGATGACAAGGATAGTGAGTGTGGCTTTTCTTCACTACTCCTTATCCTTCTAATAGCCACTTTGAATGTTACTGTAATGAGTCAGTGAGTGAGTTGGGTTTTACGCCGCTTTTAGCAATGTTCCATCAATATCACCAGAAATGGGCTTCACACATTGTACGCATGTGGGGAATCGAACCCTTGTCGTCAGCGTGACGAGTGAACGCCTTACCCACTAGTTTACCTCACTGCCCCTTTACTGTACTGAACGTCTGTAAACACAAAAAATATAGCCTCTTGTTAATCCGGACGTTTCACTGGGAATGCTTCCGTCCTGATTAACAAGGTTTCGCTTTGTACGGTAATTTTTTCCTTTCAAGTGCTTAAAGCTAACAGACCTTCTTTAAACAGTTCACTTCATCCCTTCCCGTTTTCATCGATACGTTCCATTATCTGTGTGCTAAGCTACAGTATACACTTACAACATGACAAGTGATCAGAGAAGAGATGCTTGTTACATTGTCTCCTGATTGTGTGGGATTGACTAATGCATCTCATCCACTTAGGCCGTGTTTACAGACAACGCAGCCATATACAACACGCTCAAGAGAACGTTCTTCTACACAAGAGCAATACATATAGCATTGAGCGTCTTCGATACTCTCTGGCTTCCTGTGCATCAACCACTGCCTGGTGTTGACATATCTCCTTCAGTCCCCTTCCTCCGCAGCCAACCAGTCTAACAGTACCAGCATCAGCAACTCAGGAAGACCTTCTACTCCACTTCACAATCACACACACTCATCGTTGTTTGTTCGGCGATTCAAACGCTTCATAGTAAACACAAATGGGCTGGGTTCCCTCAACAGTGGATCGCCCTCCTTGTATTGGACTCCGTCATCCATTAGCTTCGTGATGGTACGTCTACCATTAATGTGCAAATGTCAGGTCTTCCAATTCAGACATAGCATCACGACTATTGTCCTATATTGTCCTTGATACAAGAAGAGGTAACCCTCCCTGTAATGCCTCTCGATATCTGCAAGCACAGCGAATATGTCTTGTTCAAGGAGTACATTCTTTGATGTCCATGCTTACCAAAAAGGTACTCTACCTTCTCGAGAAGAATTGATCTATTTGTACACCCCTTTCAATCCTTTGTCTAAGGGCAATCAATTGCCCCAGACCGACATCAGCTAACATAGGACATGAGACTGCAAATTGATCCTAATCTACAAGAAAGTTGAAAGTCGGACTTTTGAAAAGAAATGCATACAGAAATGTTCCATGAAGGGGTCCGTTCTTTTGATGTTGGGCAAAACGGGAGGAATAGTGAAAAAACATGTTTGCCAATGAAATGGAGATTCAGATTGAACATTGACCTGAATTCATTTTGTTCCTTGTTACTAATTACGATACGCCATATTGCTTCAAATAGGCATTCTGATTCTGTAAATGATTAATTCTACCAGTAGCTGCTAAACGCGGAAACCGTTTCATCAATTGAATATTCTTTGATGCCTTTGAACTTACATTCGAAATCAAAGAATTTTTTATCGCCTGTGATGAAACAAAATAATCTTTTCGCGCTTCGGGGACTTTTTGAGATTACGAACACATACTGTTACTAGACTGGTCAGCACGTTAAAGAATCGTTATTTGGGAATAGTTTGATGAACAATACATTGTGCTACATTTACGTAGTCCCTCATCTCTGTGTTGTCATATTAATCCATGTTAAGAGTTCCTATGACAAGTGGCCATAACAAAACAACCATTAACTCGTTTGCCGTCCGATATCATATCCATTGGAAGTGTATTAATTTTATGAAAATGTCATTCTCTTTTGGAGATAGTGTATGCATATGCATACCAGTTGCATATGAGCAAACTTATAAATCATAGGACCTTCATGAGTACAAAGATTTGCTCATAGATAACAACGTAATACCGTAAAACAACAAATACATTTATATTTGTAGAAATTGTAGTCGAAACTATCAGTTTACTGTAATCAGACAAAAGAAAAGACCCCAATTCATTGATTTGAATGATAGATAAATTCATATGATGCCAAATAGTTTCAATCGATTAATCGAATGTTTGCACACGTTCACATCTTACAAAACAGAACAGGTTCCAGTGAGGAAATAATTGATTCTTATATATACCAGTTTTGTTTAGCATTTTCAAAAGCGCATCCATGGGTGGTGTACTTTAATGGCTAGACCTTAAAAAAGCGTATAGAGAAAAGTTGGCGTTGATTATATTAATGAAGCAACGTTTTAACAGTGACCTTACCTGAATTAACTGCAGAGTGTATGTTTGTCTACTAACAGTAGCCGGACAATTGAAAGAGATTGAGATGAACGTGGAAACTGTAGTTGGAGCAGTAGTTGGACCCTTATGTTTAGTTGGAGCCGTTGTTGATGAAGACGCCGTATGATAATCTCAGAAGTTGGCCACAGCAGAAGTACAGTAGTCTCTTCTTTATATTTAGTTGGAACTGTTGTTGATGAAGTTGCCTTATGATAATCTTAAAAGTTGGCCACAAGAAAAGAGCCGTAGAAAGAGTCTTATGTTTGGTTGGAGCCGTTGTTGAAGAAGACGCCGTAAAGAAATCTCAGACGTTGACCACAACAGATGTGCAGTAGTCTCTTCCTTATGTTTAGATGGAGCTGTTGTTGATAAAGAGGACGTATGGTAATCTTAGAAGTTGGCTACAACAGAAGAGCCGTTGTAAGACCATTATGTTTCGATGGAGTTGTTGTTGAAGAAGACGCCGTATGATAATCTCAGAAGTTGGCCACAAGAGATTTGCAGTAGTCACACATGGTCTATTCACACATAGTCTGTAATCACACATGCTCTACTTTCACACATGGCCTACGCCTGTGTCAAGCAGACAAACACACAGAATATAACACAAGCCCGCAAGAATTGAAATCACAAATAACACAAGTTAACCAGTCTTGTTTTCTGCGTCTTTCAACAAAAGCACTGTTTCTTTGGTTGAAGAAATATAGCACCATTCTGAATAAGGCATGAACAGTATCTTCAGGGATCGTTATCCACCTCTGAAAGAAAAAAAAGAGGATCTTTTATAAATATCAATAATAGTATTTTAACCCTCCATCTAGTTTCCTTGTTTGGTATTCTTTTCAATCTTTAGTTCAAATCAGGTTTAAATAAACACGTCAAAGGAAAGTCGACGACGTGTAAAGATGCCCTAAATTGGGTTTCAATATTGGGCTTAGGTCAGAAAGGTTATTGCCGGACTAAGTGAATCAGGTTTCTTTTAAATGAGGTTTCATTCAATCAGCAAGGGGATTTTATCAGTTATCTAATCAGATTACTGTATCCGAACCACAACGTGTTGATAAATGTGCTTATCACTTTTAGTCTCTATTCAATTTTATTATATATTTATTAGTGTATCTAGGTCAGACGGTGATAAATGTAAAAAGTGCTGACTTGAGGAAAATGTTGATCGGCAGATGCTGTACTACAAAAATAGCCTTAGACAGTGGGTGTGCGGGCGATATCGAACCACGAACCCAACACACACCGCCTGTCAATTCTAATGCATTTATCCCCAGCTGATCGTCTTCCATTGACAAAGGCGAGCTCGGCTTGTGTTTTAGTAGTGTGTGTCCTTTCATGCACTCCAGCTTGTGTACCAGGTGATTTCTCATATATACGGGAGACTGAAAGTTTCAATAATGTTTTACGCCGCTTTCAGCAATATTGAGCAATGTGCTGGAGTGGACAGTACATGCAGTTGGCTTCACACAGTTTAACCATTTTGTGAATAATTGAGGTTTAGTTTGGGGCACGAATCGCCGCGTCTGACAAAGCGCCGTCATTCGCAGTGCAGAGTTACGTCCCTTGGGCACGCCAGAATCCCATGAGCGTACCTGGTTTGCCCTGTTTCTTTTAAGTTTGCCATTACTTTACACCATACCGTGGCTTTCACCAAAGTTGTAAATGTCTACAACCTGTATCAATTTCCTAACGTTTATCTGAAATACACTGATATATATGGAATACTGTTCAAAGTAGCTTTTAACTCAACTCAAATTACCCCCTCCCCTTTTTAAGGTGAAGTAGATGGATAACTAATTTTACACTGCTTGGTTAAAGAGATGTAGACCAACATTAGGCATGTGTGTTTTGTTAGCAAAGGTTGCCAAGAGGTCACTGCGTTTACTGGTAATGTAACAGCTCCACTGTCGATTCCGTAAAAAGAACACATATGAGTACGAAGAAACAATGCTTTTAGAAAGTGGTCAAATGTAGCATGTTATATTTGGGATCAGACTTACATGAAACTGTGTTACACTTTCTTGATTATTACCGTTTCCATTTACATTTTATAGGATGAAGACGGAAAACGTGTACTGATAGATATAGAAAATGATTGACATCTTTAACCAAACAATAGCACATGCATGGGTTTGTTAATCTGACAATTTTGGGTCGTGAATACTTTAGTAGCGGAAATGGGGAATAGTGATTCTCTTCTGTGGTCCAGCTGGTACACACTTACACAATACATATGCATCCTTCGACCACAGATTGATCACAGAGCTTCAACTACAAGGGAGTCAGAGTGAGTGAGTGCGTTTAGTTTTACGCCGCCCTCAGCAATATTCCAGCTTTATGGCGCCGGTCTGTGAATAATCGAGTCTGGACCAGACAATCCAGGGATCAACAGCATGAACATCGACCTACGCAATTGGGATACGATGACATGTGTCAACCAAGTCAGCAAGCCTGACCTGTAAGTGGCCTCTTACGACAAGCATGGGTTAGTGAAGATCAATTCTAACCCGGATCTTCACGGGTCCATGGAAGTCAGAGAGGATGGGTTAAGAGCCGCTTTGAGAACATTTAAGTTATTGAGTGTGTCTGCTTAGTGTGGGAAGAAAACCGGTAGTGACACAGCTCTCAGAAGCTTGTCATTTTCGGGACGCCGACGAGCACGGGTTTGGTGCAGACAAACCCAGAAATTGCGGCGATCCAGGACTAGAACCCGCTCTTATAGTTTCTTGGATTCCTAATGGACGCAACTCTGTACAACGAATTGCGACGCCTTAGACTACTGTCAGCCCTTGACTCCAATTGATGGACTGTGTGGACAGTAAGAGACAAGAGCGATACCATTCCATGCTAGCACTTCATTAATTTCCACGCACACATATAAACCTCATAATAATACATCATGTTGGGCAGCCGGGAGAACAAACACCTGCCGTCATCAATGACTTTCAGTGACTCATCACTGTATTGCCTTCTACACCCTACCGAATCAGTTTGGACAGATTCCAGATGAAATTGTATCTGTTGTTGACGTGATGAATTAAAAGAATGGGAGGTGCAGCTACTGTAGCCTTGAGATGACATAGAACACACACTACATTAAACTGATGCGCGTCCTGTTTTCACACACTGCTTTGAACAATGTTTAGGTTAAATCAGTGAATGTCAGCTTAATGAAAGAAGAGCCCGAACTGCTGCGTGCCATACACTCACCCCTTTCGTGAACTTACACTGGTATTGTGCTGATCCATATCAGAAAAATACCTTTGTATATCAACTAATGGTCCTAGGATCTTGCACGACAAAGGAACGCAACTGTTCACAGGGATGACTGAGCAGTCTGTGTACCCAAACACATGATAAAAGTCAAGGCTTGATCTTAACGCCCATGCTGAATCAGTTGTAATACATTTTACATCATGTTAAACACGTGGACCATTTACTCTATGTCTACATGTAACGATGTGACCTCTACTGTGGGTAGACTTCAGCAACCTTCCCTCACGGGAGATAACTCTTACCTCTCTGAACTGTTTCCGGTCCAGGAGAGGTGGGAGGCAAGTTGACTTCTGAGACTGCGCAGAAAGGAGTTGGTATCAGGGTTCTTTGAACCGATCGTTTACTGAAGTAGAAACAGACACGATATTGACTGGGTGAAGACATAGCAAACGTTTTCAGTATTTGTTAAAATAGAAAAGTCAAGTTCACTCATTTTATATACCTGTTATGAAGGAGGTAGGTCGGGATGAGAGTTCCACCAATGACAACAAATAATGTAGTATGCACATCCTGCTGTTGTGAAACGAGTGGTAATATGCTTTTAAAAAATGTTTTCACGAGAAATGCTATTATTTAAAAAATATACCCTAGAACAGAACATTTAACCGTCCGTCCCTTAAAATCCAAAAATGTTACAATTTATCAACATTACTTTTATAATGTCATTGTTGGTAAACAGCACTCACTTATTAAAGGTTATGATACAAAAACAATAAAGTTCACCCCTTGGTGAATACGGTGACGTAATGACCTTATTAAGGCGTGATGTTTTACCTGGTTCTTACTTTAGATAACGAGTTAAAGGTAAATTACGATTCTTTATTTTCCTTTATATTTTCCTTTGTTATTAAAGGGGGACTACATGTATAATTCACAGTCGGGCGTTAATTTCAAACCGACAGCTAGAGCTTGATATAATTACTATGCCTTCTCTGAAACTGATACGGTGTCTAGCGATAATTCCTACTGCCATTTTGATAATCATAAGCACCGGTCAATAGATAAATAACATAGACTCTATGTGACTTTAGTAAAACACATGACTGCCAAACAGCCGAAATACCCCTTTAAAAGGTGAATTTTACTCGCTGAGTTTGTACTGGAATACACCACGTATGTTCATCACGACGGACATGATGTACATGTATACGTTACTATGACAAAATCTGTAAAAAAATAACAAAAGACTTACTTTGCAATCAAGCCATTTCTTCAGGTTCATATAATCCAAAATCTGCATGAGCAATATACATTGATTGAACGAAAAGTTCTTTGAGATTACACCCACCTTTATAGAACATATCCTTTCCCATTGAGCAGCTACGCGATTGCTGAAATAATAACATTGAAATGTCGTTAGGCAATAACACAGCGGATGAATTACAAAGACATGAAAATTTGAAGGATATATGCCAAGCTGCAACGTTAAGCAATAATTGCGCCAGTCCCCCAGCAGGGCTACCTCAACAGTTACTTGGCCTTTATTGAAATTGATTTTCCGCGTTGATTTAATAATCAAATTTTCCACAAGGATTTATTAGCAGATGGCCAGGGATAATTGTTTTTCATCTCTATAAAACACAACAACAATTCATTCAATTTCATGAAAGCAAGCACACAAGGTTTCTATTGTTGCTGTTGCAGCGTTACACTCCGCTCGCGGACATGCAGTTCATGATTTGCCACTAATAAAACGTAATTTTAGGATTTAGGAATAAAACGCCACATGCAAGCATTAATTCTTATGGGCAATCCAGCAGGCTTCATTGCTATACCCAGTAATAGAAACGCATACTGCTTTACCAGTACAGTGATTTTCAATTATAGCTACTTTTAAATTCACTCGATTTATTGGACACGTTACAATGGGTAGGAACGTAAGTACACAAAAACTGAAAATATGTCCAGTTCTGAATGCCACAAGTGCTGGTTTCTCCAAGAGAATCAGTTTACCGTTTCCAATACACCTAGTGCAGTGTAACATGATCAACTCCAGGCATGTTACGTGATAGGAATCTTGTGATATATTGTGGGGTTTTAGAGAGCTCTGATAAAACTAGATACCTATTTTTGGTAGCCTTTCTAGGAAAATAATTAAATTACCTTCCCCACGAAACTGATTATCGTCAAATGATCGCAGAACATTTACCGGTTTTCTTACGTTGAAAACCTAGCAACCATTAGCAACGGAAGATGATTATTTGTAAAATCCCGACACTATTCACATCCAGAGAAGTTATATATAAAATGAACCTTTAACAATAAGCGAATATTGTTGAATAATACAAGTTTTATTACCTTATTGCTGATCGTTTAATGGATGTCGTTCCTAATGAACTCTTTGCATCTGCTACATACATTCTGATATAAAAAGGACTAAATAACCATACTAAACGTACTTCATCTTACTTTGTTCTGCCCTGACCCCTACGCTTGACATTGTCAACAACTGACTTTCTTTTACCTTAATATTCCTTATTGATCTCTATCACACTTGCTCGGGGGAAATTGTTTTTTTTATTATGAACATGCAGCAAGTGCCCAATTTGGGTTAATGTGGCTCAGCTGGACATATTCTCAAAAGAAAAAACGTAAAATAGTTACTGTTCGGTCAGATTGCATCATTTGACCAACACGTGAGGTTTCACATGCAGGACATACAAAATTAATATTGGTGCGGACAGTGCGCTGGTTGAGGGGCATCTGAGGTCGGATGTTCCCCGCCATCAGCATGCGGGGGTTGTCTCTCGTCGCCTGGTTTAAAACTCGCAATGACTCGATCTGTGAACAGAAGCAACTATTACAAACATTCCTTCTGAATTATTGACGTAGTGGGATGATTCAGTCGCAGAAATAAAATATGACCAAAACAATAACATTATTTACTGTCCGCAAACTCCTTTTATCTTTTTTAAGTAGAAACAATTAACACACTGTCACACAATGCTGGAAATGTGTGTCATAGTTTATTATGGTCCGTTGCAATAATCGTATAATGCAACCAGTCGTATAATACTGAATATGATTGATGTCAGTGCAACCCCCCGATCCATTGTTATCAAAAGGGAGCGCAATCAGCCAATAGTTTAGGGTTGTCATATGATCTGTTTCACTTACACTGCCCCAATCATTCAACGTAAATAATACACGTATAGTACTTACATGCCATTGACAGTATTATCATCAATACTCTTTCATTATTCTAGGTCACCCGTGAAGATTCGGGTTAGAATTGGTCTTTAGCAACCTATGCTTGTCGTAAGAAGCGAATAACGGGATCGGGTGGTCAGGCTCACTAACTTTGTTGACTCATGACATCGCATCCCAAGTGCATAGATCGATGTTCACGCTGTTGACCACTGGATTATCTGATCCAGGTTCGATTATGCACAGACTGTTGCCACATAGCTGGAATATTGCTGATTGCTGTGTTAATCAACACAGTTGGGTAAAATAGATCACAGTTGGGTGAGTGAGTTTAGTTTTACGTCGCAATTAGCAATATTCCAGCTATATGGTGGCGGTCTGTAAATAATCGAATCTGGACCAGACAGTCCAGTGATCAACAGCATGAGCATAGATCTGCGTAATTGGAAACCGATGACATGTGTCAACCAAGTCAGCGAGCCTGACCACCCGACCCCGTTAGTCGCCACTTACGACAAGCATGGGTTACTGAAGGTTCATTCTAACCCGGACCTTGACGGGTAGAGAGTATCGGAATAAGTACACGTAGATACAAAGGGACAAAACTTATCATGCGTCCAAAACCATAATATCACGTATATTATTGTATTTGACTATAGGTAGTGGGGTAATAGTTTAAGTTTTCGTTCGCCACAGGTTCGATTCCATATGTGGGTAGAATGTGTGTAGCCCATTTCTGGTGTCCACCTGCCCTGATATTACAGGAATATAGCTAAAAGCGGCATAAAACGTCCTTCACTCATTTGCAATTTATAAATATACTTCCTGCAAAATATGACATCATGATAGATCTAAATATGGTCATGTGATTGACAAAGATGACAAATTACATATGGGGCGTCATGGCGGCCATCTTTAAAGTCGGATCAAAATTCTGTCGCACCTCTGATTGCTCTTTGCAACTCTAACCATCGTCGGCGAAGTTGTAGGAGAATGGAGAAAGGTTTGCGACGATCGGATATACCGAATGATGCATCAGTTCACTGACATTTCGTTCTGATGACCTTTGTTTCTGCTCCCTTCCAGCAAAAATATAGAGACCATTAACGATCCGATAATGTCAATTGTAAGGCGCTAAAGATAATCTCACCTGCTTTTTACTGACGTGAATGGGTTTATTTAACACCAACCACGTGACCGTCTCAAAACAACCCGGATGTGTCATTGAACCCTCGTACGTGACATAATTGTCAGTCGACGGGAGAAGCCTTGACAACTGTAGGCCCCGTACTGGTGTCACATCGCCTGAAACATTGATGCAGATGGATGTTGGAAGGAGGAGAGATCCCGCTGTGATGCAAGTCGTGGGCTTTTAGGGACCATCAATCCATTTTTAATAACAACTTGCAACAATTAAATTTTGTGACCGAAAATTAAATTTGGCTAACCGGTATATGGCGTTGCAAGGTGGTAATTCATGGGAATTGGGGTCAAAGATATCTGTGTCGAGACTGCAATGCTTACGATGGCTGGGCCCATCCTTGTTACCAAGGTGTAATGTCTTTAGCAGTATACATATATCGCGGCTTAATATCGTATCTAAATATTGTTTTAAGAGCTATGTCTTTGTTTATATCTCTGTTTATACATCTGTGAGGCGATGTCGAATTCTGACCAGCAACAGGCTGTTACGATTTTTGGTTAAATAACAGACTAGATGAGTTTATATTATACGAAATAATATCTCTCGATGATCTTAATGTTATCTGTTCCAAAAATAGGGTCCGCCTCCGTGGTGTAGTGGTTAGAGCGTCCGCCCGGAGATCGGAAGGTCGCGGGTTCGATCCCGACCGCGTCATACCAAAAGAAGTTCAAATATGGTACTTGTTGGTCCCTGCCTGGCGCTC